>PVJN01056918.1:0-12620 GCA_004026805.1 Lasiurus borealis
GATTGGAATGTAAATTAAGTGAATTTGAAATGTATTAACACCTACAAATGTCCATTCATTGCAGAAAATGGCATCTATGGTAAGTCAAATGGAAGTTATTTGAGTGTGAACTTGAATAACTACCAACCTTCACATTCAAAATACCAGAATTTGTAACATTCATATCTTCATATACCACATTCTGGTAAAAAAAAAAAAAGGTAACAGATTACAATGTTAAACAATTCTGAATAGATATCTTTAACTTTAAATTCACAAATATTCATCTAACTAAAATGGTACTTTCTTAAATGCCTCATTATGACATAAGAGATCATGTAGTTTTTTATAAAAAGGAATTATGGACAAAAGTGATTGAGTTTCCCCTAAGACTGCCCTGTCTGTCAAGGTACTAAGATATCTCAATCTATGAGACAGATGGCATTTGATTTTGAATGTAAGCCAACTTTGAATGGTATATCAAAGGGAAAAGAACAATGACAAAGTTTTTAACTTTCTAAAAACTGCTTTATTTTTAAGGCATATGATGGATTGCTGAATAGCTACTGAAAGAAAAGAACTTCAATTTCTTTTCTACTGACAATGCATCAGACACTAAATGTGTGGGTTTTCTCCTCTTATTAAGCAATTCTGACACTGATTACTCAGAGTTAGTGTGGGGTAAGGGCTCAGACCACAAAACAGCCCCCACTTCAGACTTCAGTCACAATTAGTAGGTGCCCGGTTTACCCACACTTTTCTGTGTAACTACTACAAATTGAGAGTTCCCAAGTCTCCCTCCTCAAATTAGTAATCCTATCTAATAAAAGAGTGACATGCAAATTGACCACAAGCCACGCCCACCAGCTAATCAGAGCAAATATGCAAATTAAACCAACCAAGATGGCTACAGCCACAGAGAGAGCAGGAGGAAGGCTTGGGTTTCTTCTTGTGATGGAGGAAGCCAAGCTTTCCACACACCCTGGCCGGTCCAGGCCTCTGCTAAGGCAAAGTTTCAATGGCTGTGCAAGCAGAAGGCTTGGCTCCACTCCAGGCTACAAAGTTTCAATTGTAGAAGATAAATAATTCCCAGATACCAGGGCCTCTGCTTGGGTCACTGGGGGGCATGGCTGGCCTGCAAACCACCATAGGCTCCTTGACCAGGCCACCCCACACCCCAAGGGAACCCCTACCCTGATCCAGGACAGCCTTCAGGGCAAACCAGTTGGCCCCCACCCATGCACCAGTCCTCTATACTATCTAATAAAGGAGTAATATGCAGATTGACCATCACTCAAACACACAAGATAACTACTCCCATGTGGTCAAAAGATCCTGCCCCCATGTGGAAAGAAGATGGCCGCCACAAGATGGGCAGCAGGGGAGGGCAGTTGGGAGGAACCAGGCCTGCAAGGGAGGGCAGTTGGGGATGATCAAGCTTGCAGGGGAGGGAAGTTAGGGGTGACCAGGTCCACAGGGGAGGGAAGTTAGAGGCAAACAGGCTGTCAGGGGAGCAGGTAGGCATCAATCAAGCTGACAGGGGAGTGGTTAGGGGGTGATCAGGCTGGCAGACAGAAGCGGTTAGGGGCAATTAGGAAGGTAGACAGGTGAGCAGTTGGGAGCCAGCAGTCCTGGATTATGAGAGGGATGTCTGACTGCCTGTTTAGACCTGACCTAGGTAGGATCAGGTGGAGCAGGGTTGCCAGGATATCCGACTGTCCATTTAGGCCCAAACCTACTTGGATTGGGCCTAAACGGGCATTCAGACATCCCTCAAGTGGTCTCAGATTGGAGAGGGAGAAGGCTGGACTGAAGGACACCCCTCCCCCATGTATGAATGGGCCTCTAGTTTTTTATAATGACTCACAACTCAGAGAAACACTTTTACTTAATGTAATCAGTGTATTATAAAGGATGTATCTAAGGAATAGCCACAGAGAAGAGAGAGTTAGGTATAAAGAAAAGACGTAGCACTTACATGGCTTCTCTGGGGCACCTCCCCAACTCAGAAGCTTTCCAAACCCCATCATGAAGTTATTATTTTTTTTATGGAGGCTTTAATAGGTAGGCATGAGTGATAAGATCATTGGCCATTGGTGATTAAGTCAAACTCCAGCCCCTCCCTTATAAACTCAGAGGTTAAGGATGGTCTTAAAAGTTCTAATTCTCTAGCCATATCTATCCCATTCTCCAAGGGTCACCGCATCAGCATAGAAGGGGCTTAGTATAAATAACCAAAGACTTTCCTTTCTCAGTCTCTGAGGAAACTTCAGAAGAATTAGGAGCTCTGTACCAGGAACTAGAAAAACATAATCTAAAAAAAATATTTAAGTATATTTCTTATTATTAAGTCACAATATTAGTTATATGGGATAATTTTTATTCTTGACTTATATATCTATGTATATATAATACTTTTAATTATAATTATATATACAAAATACACAATAGTTATTATACTTAGATCAATATCCAGGTAATTATATAAATGAAAAAGGTTTTAAGTTCAAATATTCCATCTCATATTGGACATTTTCACCCTGAAATATTCATTTTAATTATATCCAGTAGCTGTGGTGATAATAAACTTTTGAGAAACCTCTGAAGTTAATCAGCAAGTGTTAAAAAATTATGCAATGGATATCTTTTTTTTTTCTTTAAAAATCACATAATTTGATCTTTGATCAGCCTAAAATGGAACCTCAATGTGTCAGCATATTTTTAGCTTGATAATTTAATGAAATGGATTTTATTTGTATTGAACAAATGATAATACTGAGCTATATTTGACTTCATTTAAGTCTTTTTAAAATTAAACTTCATTGTAACACTAGAGGCCTGGTGCATGAATTTGAGCACTTTGAAAGGAACTGTGGGCAGCAAGGCTGTGGTAGTCACAGGGGTGAACCTTAGCCCATCCTCCACACCCTTGCCCAGCCCCTCCCACTGCAGCCTGGTCTCCTATCTGCTAGCAACCCTGCTCCCACTGACACTGCTCCCATGCAGTGACAGCACCGGCCATGCTTGCACCTGCTGATGGTGCAGAGAGATTGAGGCCAGCGCTAGCAGTGGGTGCAAGTGGCAGCTACTGCCCCAATCACCCCTCAGGAGCAGGGGGAGGTGGAGAAGCCCTCAGGGGTGATCAGGGCTGGCACCAGGCAGTGGCAGTGGGTCTATTTGTATATTAGCCTTTTATTATATAGGATTTTTTCAATAATGACATAAATTCCTACATGTACACTATATATGTGTTTATGTGACTAATAATATTGAAACAAAGCTCACACATCATATATCTTAAATAACATATTAAAAATGTTACTGAGAGCTTGGCCATTTAGGACACTGATTTAATTAGTCATTGATTATTTTGCTAACTATACCCCGAATTTGCTATTGAAACTCTATGTTTTTGAATTGGTGATAGGACATGATTTTCCTAACCTGCATAAATTACGCTCAGTGGATCAAGTTTATGAACTGATGTTTTATAAAATAAATATTATGTTACTTGTAATCTTAATAGCTTGGCAATAATTGTATACAAACTAGTTATTTGTATGATTGCCAAGGTTTATTATTTAAGCCCATTGGTCTTTCTATAGAAGTTTTTTTTCTGTTAGATTTGATTGGCAGGTCAATCCAGATAGCTCTAGGCAATTCATAGCTTATGATTTTTTATCAAACAAATGCTATAGACAATTTGAGTTGGCTGCTTGTCAAGCCACCCATAAACCTTGTTGCTAGTTGTGCTGCTATGCTTGCCAAATCCATCTTTGGTATCCTCTTCTTATAATGTAATGATTAATGGTTTTTCAAGATTATAAATACTATCACTGCTGTGCTATGTGGGGGTTGCTATAGCCTGGCAGAAAAATGCCTAACATATCTCAGAACAAACTTGCTTTCTAGAATTTTATTAGTCTAGATTTGTTCTTTTTTAAAAAATAATTTATTTCAAATATGGTTTTATTGATTTTAGAGAGAGGAAGGAAGGGAGAAGGAGAGAGAAAGAAAGAAGCATCAATGTGTGAGAGGAACATCAATTGGTTGCCTCCCACATGCAGCCCCAAACACATCTTGAACAGGGATCGAACCCACAACCTGGGCATGTGTCCTGACTAGGAATTAAACCAGTGACCTTTCTGTGTATGGGATGACGCTCCACTAACTTGAGCCACACCAGCCAGATCAAGATTTTTTCTTAATAATTCTCCATATTAGCTAGGTTAGGCAAAACATCAACTGGGACTTTATGATTATCTTGGGTTGAGTTGTATCCTCCAATATGATATGTTGAAGTCCTAACACCCTGTACCTGTGAATGTGACTATATTTGGAAATAAGATGTTCTCCGACATAATCAAGTTAAAATAAAATATTTAGGGTGGTCCCTGATCCAATATGACTGGTTTTCTTGTAAGAAGAGAAGATAGACACACCAGGAAAAGCACACAGTGTGATGACAGCAGCAAAGATTGGAGAGAGGCAACTGAAAGCCAAAGAAACCAAGGATTGTTGACCAGAGCCAGAAGCTAGGAAGAGACAAGGAAGGGTTTACTGAGAGTCTCAGGATCATGACTTAGCTGATATCTTAATTTTAGACTTTGAGCTTCTAGAACTGTGATTCAATAAATTTTACTATTTTAAGACACCTAGTTGTTACCTTGTAATAGCAGAGCTAGGGAATTAATACAAATCGAAATATGGTGACATCATCAACTTCAAATTGATGACATGATAACTTAGACCATCTGGAAAGAATAATGTTCAAGGCATAAGTTTCTTAAATTAGGTACCAAATTAACTTTCAATAATAAACTGAGATTAGCACACACTTACTATATACTTATTATTAGTAAAGATTTATTGTTATTTCTGGGAGACAGAAGATGAGTCATGGAGGAGAGCAAAGGGGGCATAAAGAAAAATATTTAATTATGCTCTTAATAAACTGTGAACATACAAGTTACGTTAGATATCTAAATTGTTAAATGTTGTACAAGTCAGAATTATATAATTGTTAAATAGTACTCAATTGACTTTAATTTCAAGTGTTAGAATACAAGACATTTCAAAGAGCAAAAAAAAAGTGGTCATAAAGTTGTGCAAATTAGTGAAAAACAACACAAGGGAAATACATGATTTTTTTAGGAATGGTGAGAATACTAGTCTACATTATACATACAAATGCGTATGGTGTATTTGTGTGATTTATTTTCTGTAAAGAATTAGCTCTCTAATAACTTGCAGGAGTGGGCAAAAGTAGGTTTATAGTTGTGCATGTGTAAAAGACATTCAGGTTATGATTATTACAGTAGCCCTATTAACTCAAAAGTATGTCACAATGTAATTACAAGCCTACTTTTGCCCACCCCAAATACATGTCATAAATGAAACACATGTATATCAAAGCTGTTAATACAAATGCATAAAAAAAGGTGAATGAGAGAAATAAATGTCATTGGTATATGTCCATGTGTAATTCTTCTTAGTAAGAAGATCTGAGTTCATGTCGTCCTATTAGTAGTGCTGCAGAATTTTTGAAACAGGTGCAAGAGCACGTGCTCACAAATATGCCTATTGTGGATGGAGTCCTTAGGATAGCTGAATGTGATTCTCTTTAATATTCTATCAATCAACTCTTGCCAGAATCATGTTGCTTTAGTGTCATACAACAATAAGAATTTATGGCTCTTGTGTCTGAAGTCAATTAGCTATTGACTAGGCTCTGATGATATTGATTGGACTTGCTTAGAGGTCTTGGGATCAGTGATCTATTGGCTGATCAAGGCTGGCCTCAGAGTCTACTCTATGTGTCAGTCATCTTCTAGCCGGACAGATCCACTCTATTATCATGGTAAAGTTGGAGGCACAAGAGCAGGAATGGAAACTGCAATGCTTCTGGAAGCCTAGGCTAGGAACTGCCTCAATGGCTTATCTTAGACAAATAGAAAAGGCTCTATAAACAAAGGCTTAGGGAAGGAGACTCTATATGAGGAGGGTCATGATTAAAGTTGAGGATAAATAAATAAGATTATCATTACAACCTACCACAAATATTTAGTTAACTTATATCATTGTTCCCTGTAGTCACTATTACAACCTTATTTTGTTTCTATGTAATTGATATATGATTTTAGTAGGTTGAAATCTATGACAGTAAATCCTGGATAAAACTAAATTGTCAGTGAAGTTGTATAAATCAATTTTATGAGCTAAATTGATATAAATCTTCTCCTGAGAGACAGATTCTATATGATGTTGAAAAGAATTAGTCATCTATTCCCAAAACACTGAGAGAAAAAACTATTTTATTGTAAACTCAAGGTGAACAGTATGATCTTTGCAATTGGCTACCCGTCAGTGGTTGGCAAACTCATTAGTCAACAGAGCCAAATATCAACAGTACAAAGATTGAAATTTCTTTTGAGAGCCAAATTTTTTTAACTTAAACTTCTTCTAATGCCACTTTGTAAAAATAGACTTGCCCAGGCCATGATATTTTGTGGAAGAGCCACACTCAAGGGACCAAAGAGCCTCATGTGGTATATGAGCCGCGATTTGCTGACCACTGTACTAGCTGGTCTCTCAGGCAAGCACACCCTACTCTACTCAAGCTTTTGCATGAATGGGAAATAAATTTACCTGGAAATTTAAATTTCTGTAGCATGTTGAAATTTTAAGATTATTTTGACCACTGACTATTTTCTGGGAAAAATTCAGCACAATTATATATTAATCTTGGTAATAGAATGATAAATACATAAAATAAAATTAGCTAGGTCCATCTGCCATTCTACTGATTCTATTTTAGCCTTGATACGCTGTTGTTCATCACTTTTATCAGGTGACTTTATCAAATGGCTCATTAGACAGATGTTTCTAAGTATAAAATGACATTTTTCTAAATATCTGTTTGTTGGAAATTCTATCAATTCAAGTTTTATTATTAGAAGCATTCTTGAGTTTATATTTTTATAAAAAGAAAAAAAAACACTTTATGTAAAATACATTTGATATGCTGCTTTAACTCAAATTTAGTCAATTTCAGATTAATATTTCTGATTATAATGTATTCTTATTAGTTGTAGAACTAGTAATGGGACATTGAGAATGGGCACTAAGAAGTAAATAAGCCCTGACTGGCTTGGCTCAGTAGATAGAGTGTCAACCTGTGGACTGAAGGCCTCAGGTTTGATTTCAGTCAATGATTTTATCTTGGTTGCAGGCACATTCCCAGTAGGGGGTGTGCAGGAGGCAGCTGATTGATGTTTCTCTCTCATAGATGTTTCTACCTCTCTATCCTGCTGCCTTCCTCTCTGTAAAAACTCAATAAAATATATTTTTTAAAAAGTAAATAACATGTTTTTCCAAATAAAGAATATGTAAATGAAGACTGAAAATTTTTCCTAACATAAATCCCTTCAATTTTCAGCTCCTTAAAAATAATTTTATAGCATCATTAATTTGCTTATTAAAACAATGGTTTTGAAGTCTTACTATTTGTAAAACATTTCATCCATGGTTAATAATTAGAATCACAAGTGGCAGTTTTTTAAATGTTTTTATTTATTTCTGAACGAGAGGGAGAGAGACAAACATCAGTCAGTTGCCTCCTGTATAGCCCCTTCTGGGGATCAAGCCCCCAACCCAGCCATGTGCCCTGACCAGGAATTGAACAGGTGACCTCAACCATTGAGCCATACAGGCTGGGCACAAATGTCAATATTCTTTCTGTGTTCTGCACACATATAGTTTTTGACATGACCAAACCTACTTTTTTGAAGTTGCTACCTGTGATCTCTGAAATGTCTGTTTTTCAAAGCTTTCTACTCTTGTCGTGTCAAAATATTTAGTTCTTCCTCATTATCTTATCAGTTCATACTATAGTAGCTGGAACATAATGAATCCCCACAATCAAGAAATAAATGATCTCTTGAACCATGTTTCTAAATAATTGTTTACATGTCAGTCTTAATTATACTAGAGCTGACATCAGGAGCTTTGTCCTTTTCATTTTTGTACAAAGTTTTCAGTTTTTAGCCCCAGTATTGCACACACAGTCATTAAATAAGTGATTGTTACATAAATGTATAAAGAAGTATAAGAGTTTTACAGGAGCAGAAACAATAAAACACATTAGTTTAATTAATGAAATTTCTGACCTCAAAGGCTGTACATACTTCCTCAAATAAAAAAATAAAAACAGAGAAAGAAAATAACTGCACTTAAATAAAAAAAAAAACACAAAAAAATCACAACATATGGTTTCCATCATAGATTCTGGGATTTAAGTGCATACATTTTTAATAGCATGTTCTCACTTTATCCAGTCACTTCAAGAAAAATATATCTTTATCCTCCTAGAAATTTTATTAGGATACAAAATAATAATATCTGTCTCATGGAGATTTCTGCTAGCTTTGATTTTAATATATTTATTACATTTTATTATTATATGAAAAGTACATTTAATGGAAATTATTATATTTCCACATTATGTGGAAATTGTTTTTTTCTAACATATTAGTAAATTTCATCCCATGAAAAGTAGATATAATTTTCCAGTTTTATTAAGTAGGCAATAAGTTTAAAGAAATTAAACTTTCATCAAAGTTCCTTGCTATCAGACAGATCTGGAATTCAAAGCCTGAGCTTATCATTCCAAAATGTCCCTTGTATAACATTCCTTATTGGTTGCTCCACATTTTCCCTCTCTCTGGGTTCTCTTTCTTTCTCAGATTTCTTTTTTTTTTAAATTAAATCTTTATTATTCAGAATATTACATTTGTTTCTCTTTTTTTCCCCTCCATAGCTCCCCTCCACCAGGCTCCCAACCTTCCCTCTACCCTTACCTCCCTCCCTTTGACCTCATCAATAGGTGTATGATTTTTGTCCAGTATCTCCCTGTACACCCCTCACCCCTTCCCCCCTGAGAATTATTAGTCCACTCCCTTTCTGTGCTCCTGATTCTATTATATTCACCAGTTTATTCTGTTCATCAAATTTTAATTCACTTAATTTTTAGATTCAGTTGTTGATAGATATGTATTTGTTGTTCATAATTTTTTGGCTTTTACCTTTTCCTTCTTTCTCTTCTTAAAGAGTACCTTTTAGCATTTCATATAATATTGGTTTGGAGTTGATGAACTCCTTTGGCTTTTTCTTATCTGTGAAGCTCTTTATCTGCCCTTCAATTCTGAATGATAGCTTTGCTGGATAGAGTATTCTTGGTTATAGGTTCTTGCTATCCATCACGTTGAATATTTCTTGCCACTCCCATCTGGCCTGCATCGTTTCTGTTGAGAAGTCAGCTGACAGTCATATGGGTGCTCCCTTGTAGGTACAATTCTGAGAAACTCTGTATGAAAGAAACTGCTTTACTTTGAATGAATGCAGAGATTAGTAAATCTTTTTACCTTGTTTCCACTTCATTGTATTTTTTGAGCTAAGCAACAGAAACAGCCTTTAAAAGACAATTGTCACCCCAATACACTTAAAAAACAAACTTGTGGCCTTTCCCTAAGTGATTTCGTATTTGTCCAAATACATAGGTTAAATATATATTAAAAAGTGAATATCCTATCACCAAAGGAGGAACATAGAGATGAAATAAAAAACAAAACTGAATCCATGTTTTGATGTTGACTTTCCCTCCCCACCGCTCCCCTTTTTGGTTGTGAGATACCAACTGCACCTGGTTTATGACAATGAAATTAAGAGCTATTGCATGTTAAGTAGATGAGGATAGTAACAGCCCCCTTCTAACAAATGTAATTAAATGATTTCCTGTACAGATGTAAAATAATACAAGATATTTAGAAAGAAGTGTCAGATATAACTGCCTTTTAACACTCTTTTGTGTTTTGTTTGGCTTTCTCTTTCATCTATATAAGCCATATTCATTTTAAGTCATTTAAAATCAGGATTAGGAAAATACAAAGTCTTATATTTTCCCACTTATTCTAAGGGTACATATCATAAGTTGCCTCCTGATCATAAGTAAAAGAATGGATATAACTAAACATCTATGTGAAAATATCAAATATTAAATTTTATTTTATAGCTTAATAAAATTACTACATAATGACAACAAATACAATAGTTACACATATGGATTGACAATTCCTGTAATCTAATTTTATATCTCTAAGTCTATTAAGTAACAGAAACCTGTCACATATTGTCCCATTATTAAGATAAATTTGCAAGATAATAGGATGACAGCCATCATCAATCAAGTCATTCTGTACTATGAAAACTGTGGACAGTTAATGTCTCAGCAAGAAGTGTAGGCAATGCATATTACCTATGAAAGTTAATTGATTCTGATAGGAAGTAACTCTCATTGAGAGTTGGAGATCCGCAAACAGTTGTAGTTTTAGGCAGAAATAAGGACTAGAAGCTATTGTAGAAATTAGCTGAGATTATTGATAGATTCATTAGAATAAATAAATTCACTGGAATGGAAATGCAATTCTCAATTTTGGTGGTCATTTCAAATGGTCAGTTGAAGTTAAAAAGCTATTACTTTAAAACCTAATATCTACTGGGTTGAAAATACAGAAAGTGGCTCCAAGGCATGGCAAGATAGTTTATCAGGGATATGCCCAGTTTTATACCTAGCCCTATTTATTTTCTGAAAGAATAATCAGTCAGGTTACTCAGTACCATCTACTTTTATTGTGGATAGCCCATAATTTGCATTATTCATTTCGGTTATTATAATATTTTGAAGGTTTTCTTTTTAAAGGATCTGCCTTTATGTTTGTTTGGTTTGCAATGAAAGGTTAATAGTATCTTATATTAAATTCATTTTTTAAATATATTTTATTGATTTTTTACAGAGAGGAAGTGAAAGGGAAAGAGAGTTAGAAACATTGATAAGAGAAAAACATCAATTAGCTGCCTCCTGCACACACCCTACTGGGGATGTGCCCACCAACAAAGTATATACCCTTGACTGGAATCAAACCCAGCACCCTCGAGTCTGTAGGCCAACATCCTATCAACTGAGCCAAAATGGCTGGAGCTATATTAATTCATTTACCTCAACAAAATACCATGTGAATATACAAATCCTCTTGTTATCATTGTCTTATGTGGAAATGGTGAAATCTTATGTTTTTACACAATCTAAAATACCATTTATCATGTAATTAAAGATGATATAGATTAATTACATAACAAAAACATTATGATACTTCTTTTATATAAAACATGCTTCTCTTGTGATTGAACCTTATGTAAAGCTAAATCAAAATATTCACAGTAGGTATTTGAAATGACCAAATTAAAATTAAATATCAGATGGTGATTGTCTCTTAGCTCCTCTGCAAGGAATTATAATAATTGGCAACGTTTCTTTAACTGATTCACATACTAAATAATATAAGGATGATTAGTACAAGGTAAATTCTAAATCCTTACTAATTTTGTAGGACCAAGGATATGGTTACTTTTCATGACATAGTTAAAATATCTGAAGACAATAAATTCCTACTCTCAGTTTTTGTTCTTTTGATTCCCCCATGCACTTCTTAAGGACATTTATGAAGAAAATTGACTCTACCTATGGCTTTACATACTATAAAGTTTATTATGATTTATTCACTTTTAATGTTCTGACAGTTTAATAACTAAGTGGCATTTCTTTTGTTATATAATGTTGAACAATAGGGATCATTTAAATTTGCATTTGAGACATCCTATTAAAGGGAAAGTTATGCCTCAGGGCAATTTGCAATAATGCCAGAGTCAAAGGCAGAAATCAAAGAGGAAGAACTGATCTGACACCTTTTCATTTCCGGTGTAAGGCTAAATATATTCATGTTACTTCAGTGATAAACTAGATTCAATTTGGGATCAAACTATATAGCATGTATAATGTGAATTTTTAGTAATAGGAGTGTTTATGATAAAAATGTAGAGAAATACTTTGCAAAAAGATAAAAAATGCCTCTAAGGACAGTATTATTTTTGAAAAAAAATACACTCCCCTTTGCTGTGGAAACTTATTGTACATGCCATTTCTGTTAGATTTCATGAAATTAATGAAAATGTAAGAGTAAACTGACAAATATTTTACCAAAAATTTAGTGTGTTTTTTTTTTTTTGCAGAAAATACTGAAATGCTGTTTGCTTCCCCTTCCTTTCTTTTTTTCATTAATATGTTTATTTATTTATAGAAAATATTGGTAGAGAGCCTGGTATTTATAAGTAAAAGTAAAAATAGAACATTCTGAATTATGAAAGACCTTGTGCAAAATGTATTAAAATATTTGCAAATTTTGGGTGGGTTTGGCTCCCATATTCCTTCTGTATTACTTTTAGAGCTTTAATTTTTCCAGTCTAGCAAAATCTGCATAGTGATTTGTATGAATTCTGTAGCCTAATGCAAGTATTTTTTTTTTCTCTCAACATATTCAATGGGTGCATGAAATTCTTTTTATCCCCTATTAAACATTTGATATAATTTATATGCAAATGTTAGGAATTTTCAAGTAGCATTTTCTTTGCATACTGCCTCTGTCTTCTCTGTCCTGAAAAAAGTATAACTTTGTGAGTTCCATAATTAATTTAAGCATATATTTCTCTACCATGCCAACTGATAAGAATAAAAACTTGAGCCATAACAA
>PVJN01056919.1:0-12620 GCA_004026805.1 Lasiurus borealis
AAAGAGAATCATTGATAGGCTGCCTCCTGCATGCCCCCTCCTGGGGATCCAGCCCACAACCCAGACATGTGCCCTTGGCTGGAATCGAACCTGGGACCCTTCAGTCCACAGGCTGATGCTCTATCCACTGAGCCAAGCCAGCTAGGACAGGAGTTCCATTCTTTATGCCCAAAGATCCTTTGAAGTTTTGGACTAAAAAAAAAAACAAAAAGTTCTCGTCTCACTCTCTTAATAATTAGCCAAAAGAAGAATTTTTTATCCCTAAGTCTAAAACCATTGTTTCAATACACACACACACACACACACACACACACACACACACACACACTTTCCTTCAAATCTATTGTATGCAAATGTTGGAGACTGCATCCTCAAATTCAGACAGCTCACTAATCTTTTCCAACCCTGGAATCCCTGTTTGAAGTCCTCCATACCAGTTTTCCCTGGACTCTCAACTGACTCTCCCATGGACTTTCTCCTCTCCAGCAATATGACTAAAAAGAGATTTAATTGGTTATGTTTGCATGCTCAGAAACTTTTAATTACTCACTATGCACAACTAAATACATTCAAAACACTTCAGTCCAGCAATATTCTAAGTTCCTAATGGTTTTGGCCTATATCTCTCATTATTCTCCTTAATGGACCCCTTTCTCCCAGACAGGCCCTTTCCTATATCTGCACTTTCTTTCACTTGAAATGCACTCCTCTCTGTACTGCATGGCCCCTTTCCTCCCTGATAGATATCATTTCTCCCTCTTCGACCTGACCTAGGGCTCTTGTGCCCATTAACAAACAGATCTGTGTTACAGTCAGTCATATGTGAAGCACATGCTTCAGAAGCACTGAAGAAGAATCCCAGTTCATCCACTTCATTGTTATATAGCATTTGCCAATAGCTGTGGTGTAAATACACCATTGCTGATTTCAAGAAATTGGAAAGAATGTGCAAATCAGCTCTCAACAAAGCTGGAAGGTGCAATGCTGCATACTACTCTTAGTTTGTTTCTTTGTAAAATGGGAAATGAATACCTTTTCATGGAATTCTTACAAAAATTAAATGTAAACTCACCGTGGCATAGAATAAAGACTCCATGCTATAGTTCTGCTACTCCTACTGCTGCTACAACAGTATCACCATTGCTAGTAATGGTATTATGCCTATGCCTATGCTTACACCTCTGCCTACACCTACTCCTCTTTCTGCTACTAGTATGAATGATAGTATCACCCCCACTGAACTGGAAATACCTTGAGGGAGGGAAATGGAACATGTAGATAGCAAACATTTACCCAAGATTCTTTTTCCTACAGATTAATTTTTATAGTCCAGAGAAGGCTATAGAAATGTTCTATACAAAGGCAAACACTGAGAAAACACTGAGTAGCAATTATTTGCAAGTTTTTATTAAAAAAAATCTTCAGCCAATAATTTACATTTAAAATGCATGCTTTTTTTGAAATGAACAAGTGCAAATTTAATGCAATTATAAATGTCACGTAAGACTAAAAATTAGTGAACATGTGAGACAACCCTAAAAATTAAAAATTGATCATTCCTGTCTAACTATAGTCATAAAAATTGCTCATGGATTGAACTGCAATTTCATTAGCTTTGATTAAAAGTAAAACAGAAGGAAGGTAAATTAGGTCAAAAACTTCCTGATTCCTTTGGGGTTAAAACATTTCCTAGATTTTAAATGTGTGTGAAAGGATCAGTAAGAACCTATTTCCCATCCCTGGAGGATATGGAAAGAAAGACAGGATATCACTCAATGGGAAAAATTGATTATAATAAGAATAAAAAGCAAAGATGAATTAGGCATGAACTCCAGAGAAAAGATTTCTAAAGTGGAAATTCGGTTATTTGTGACCTTAGCTAAGGTCACACAAAGCAGGTTTTATATTGGACTGATCAGGTTTTTCAAAGTCTGCTTTTAATTACATAATTCAAGCTTTCTTCCATTTTTTTTTATTCTACTCCTCTCGCCCACACATGGACACACACATACATCTACACTTACATAAAACCAGGTATTGTTCCCAAGCTCTTCAACTAAACCATTCTTATATACCCCTCTCAACTACATCAACCCCACAGTTCCATTTTTGGATTTCAAAAAAGCACTCCCTCCCATAAACCAGTTTGGTTGTGGGAGGAACAGGAGACAAAAGAAAGAGTGGTGAGAAAGGGAAGAGTTCAGAGACTGAGAATAGTTTCAGTGAATACTGCAAGAGCTGAACCTTTAAGCTCTGGATTTCCACGGTTTTTGAGAAACTTAGAATTCACAGAAATATAAGCAATCAAAATTAGAATAAGTAAGAGTGATGGCCACATTATCTAAGAAATGTCCATTGAAATAAAGTAGGCTTTGTTTTTCTGTTCAATTATAAAAGAAGGTAATACCATAATTCCTCAAATCCAGTCACATCATCAATTTGTTTATAGCTTCTTTGAGGGGCTGGGGAAGAAAATATGATCACATTAAACATGAACACTAATTTTAAGGTATATTCCATTTCAGAAATGTTAACTTTGGGAAGGGGGGCAAAGTCATGAGGCATGTGAGATGTGGAGGAAGAGTGTGGAAGTGAGAGTAATAACCAAATGCAGAAAAATCTAGTACCTGGACAACCTCTTCTGGCTCTGTGGAGAGTTGGTCGTAGTTAGCTTTGAGTAGGCTGGTAAGTTGATGGCCACAAAAGAGGGATAAAGAATCTATTCATGACATGGAAAATCTACAGTAAATGAAACAGATTGTAAGTCAGAGAATTGTCTCATTTTTCAGGCTACAAAACTATACTATATACACCCTTTCCAAAGCAGACCCTCAGTGGTAGGCTTTGGTCAGTAGCAGACATACACATCCAGATACAGAGGCTTTTGGAAGTTTGTTTACAGAAGCACTGAAAGTATTTTCTTTATGGAATTCCATAAGGAAATTTTGTTGTCTCTGAACTGAACATGTTCAAAGATATCACCATATGACTTTTTCACTCCACTTCATATCCATACCACCTGTTTTGTTCTCTGTGGGTTCAATATTCTATACTGAAGGATTTTGGCTTCTAAGTAAATATGTTAGTTTGTATTTCTCAAGAGAGAACCTTGATGCAGAAGTAGGGTAACTGTGGCACTGAGTTGTGTTCTGATTTAATGTTGATGCACCTCATGGTCTCCTGCATATCTAGAATCATGACAAGTTTGTTTTTTTCTTTTTAAGTGCATTTTTGAGGCTCTTACTATAAGTAAAAGTGGTAGCTTAAGAAGTCTAGCTGACTAAAATCATGACACATTGTCTGTATTTACCTGTAAAAAAGGCATGTGGCCATATCAGTAAATTAACACCCACTTCCTACATAGGGAGTCACTAGCAGAGACAACTGATTTTCTGCTACTAAGGAGATGTCATTTGAGTTTACTGAGTAGTACTTCCATTAACCATGAAAAGCTTGGGAAAACTGGGATAATGATGAAAGAAATCAGAGGGAAACCATAAAATCCCAGTGCATTTCAATAAGAAAGCAGTAACCATCCCTTCCCCCAACTTTAAATATCAAAACCAATTCAAGCAACAAAATAAACAATTCACCAAGAGCACGCTTTATGGACAACTTTAATTTCTTCCTACTGTGTTGTTCATTACTAAGCTATTTGCTTTCTTCAGGCAGTATGGGGGGTAGGAGGACTTTTAAAAGACTAATTTAACACAGAAATCAATTTCCACTAACGTAGTCTTTGTATGGAATATGTGGTCCTCTAAAACAGATCTATATACACAAATATACATACATTGGCCTTTTTTATAAGAACAACAGAAATTAGCTCACCTACAAATATAATCGCTATTCTTATCCTGAAGGGAAAAACATGAATATGAGAACCACATTATTTATAATAATTGCAAACTGGTATTTCTGATAGAAATGATTTTCCCTTTACTTGTATAAAAACAGCTCTACGTGTGAAAAGAGTAATATAACTATTGTATAATCCAGATTTTACTTTCTAAAAAGTTATGCAGGGAAGGAACCAAGATAGCGGCATAGGTAAACACCAGCTACCTCCCACAACTACATAAAAAAAAAAAAACAATTAAAATGCAGAACAACTATCATCCAGAACTGCAGGAAAGCTGGCTGAGTGGAAGTACTACATCTAGAGAGGTAAAGAAGAAAGCACATTGAGACTAGTAGGAGGTGTAGAGGTATGAAATGGGCTGGTCCAGCACTTGGTTGTGCTGCTTTTTTAATTGGGAGAGAGATCGCCTCTGCAGAGGCTACCCAGAGGAGCAAGGGGTCCCAGTCCCACCCTAGACCTCCAGCCCAGGGTTCCAGAGCTGTGGAAAGAAGTCCCTATGGGCCATAAGAACTACGGGCTATAAAAATCAGTGTGAATTGGGGCTGAGTGACACACAGGCTGCTCGAGACCCAGCTGCTTGTCTTAAAAGGCTGGTACTATGAACTGAATTTACAAGCTCCCACTTCCTGGCGAAGCTCTGGGGGACACAGACACATACTGGGAGAAACTGGACTGTCTGGCATCAGGGCAGGAACTCGAGGGCAACTTTTTTCCAGAAGGAAGTGATCATAGTGCTCATAGTGATTATTGTTCCCTGTGCTGGGACCTCCCTGGTGCAGGGCTGACTAGCAGCCATTTCTGTTTGCTCCACCCTGGTGATTCCTTGACATCCCACCCAATTTACAACTCTACCCAAGCTGAGCCCAATGGCTTTTGTATATGAATTTTGTCCTTTCTCAGCCTAAAACCTGTCAGACAAGATGCAGCTGGGTCAGGGAGCCACAAACATCAATAAAAGGCCCAAGGCTGCACCAGCACCAGCCTGCCTTGCTTCATAGCTGGGCCTTGCATGGATACTTTCAAACCCAATACAAAGAAGAGGAACCTACAGATCTCTATGTAGCTCTGGCTGGGTGGCCCCAGGCAATGGTTGACTTTGCACCTCCCTGGAGACCCAAGAGCCAGTGTACCCAGTAGTCAGTGTCAGACTATCCCAGATTATAACTCTTCACATCCATAAGTGACACACTCAAGGGGAAGACTCAGTGAGCATCAAAACCCCACTGAAGCAAGCCTTACTCCATAAGGGTGTCTTCTGCACAGCAGCTCTCTCATTGTAGTTACAGCTTGTCCCCACAGCCAATTGGCCTGAAAGTCAATTCCTCCTAGTGACATCAACAGCAATCAAGGTTGACTATAGCAAAACTGTGCACACAGCCCACAAAGGGGTATAGCAAGAGTGTCAACCTCAGGTAATTGGGGAGGCTGAGCCATTAGGCCCTATAGGACACCTACTACACAAGGCCACTCTATCAACTCAAGGAGACTTAGCAGCTACCCAAGCATAGAAACAAAGACAAGAAAGCATCCATAATGCAAAGAGAAAGAAACATGTCACAAATGAAAGAAATGGAAGAAAGCAAATTATTGGATATAGAGTTAAAACTACTGTTATAAGGTTACTCCAAGAATCTTCTAGAAACTTCCAAGGAAGTGAGAACTTCAAGGATCTTAGTAAGAATGCCAAAAAAAGTAGAAAAGGACCAGTCAGAAATTCAGCATCCACTGATTGAAATAAAGAATAATATACAGGGACTCAATAATAGACTAGAGGATCCCAAGAATCAAGTCAATGATTTGAAATATGAAGAAGCAAAAAACACCAAACCAGAAAAACTAAAAGAAAAAAGAATCCAAAAATATGAAGAAAATGTAAGGAGCCTTTGGAACAACTTTAAGAGTACCAACATCCAGACTATGGGGGTGCCAGAAGAAGAGAGAGAGCAAAATATTAAAAACCCATTTGAAGAAATAACAACAGAAAACTTCCCATACCTGGTGCAAAACATAGACTTAAAAGTCCAGGAAGCACAAAGAATCCCAAACAAAAGGAATCCAAAGAGGACCACATATCATAATTAAAATGCCAAGGGCAAAAAACAAAGAATCTTAAAAGCAACAAGAGAAAAAGTTAGTTACCTACAAGGGGTATCTATATGATTCTCAGCTGATTTCTCAACAGAAACTATGCAAGCCAGAAGGGAGTGGCGAGAAATATACAAAGTGATGAACAGCAAGGATCTACAACCAAGATTACTCAAAGCTATTGTTTTGAATTAAAGGTCAGATAAAGAGCTTTACAGACAAGAAAAAGATAAAGGAATTCATCACCACCAAACCAGCATTATATGAAATGCTGAAGGGTATTCTTTAAGGGAGGAAGAAGAAGATAAAGGTAAAGATAAAAATTATGAGCAACTAAGTGACAACAAATACATATGTATCAACAAGTGAATCTAAAAATCAAATGAATAAAATATCTGATAAACAGAATAAACTGGTAAATGAAATAGAATCAAGGGCATGGAAATGGAAAGACTGATGATTCTCAGAGGGAAGAGGGTGGGTATGATCTGAATACCCAAGAAATTCCTGCCTGGTTCAGAATCCCAACACTGGTTGCATCTGGGGAGCAACTTGTTTAGGATAGCATGAATAGGAAATTGTGAAGAATGTCAGAGGAAAGCAGAAAGACATTTTCAGAGAAACATTCATGTGAGAAGGTGTGTGTGTGGGAGGGGGGAAGATGCAAGAAGATATTAAACAAAGACCTTATATGCATATATATTTTACCTATGGACACAGACAACAGGTTGGCAAGGGCCTGGGGTCGGGTGGGAAATGGTAGAGGGGATCTATGTGGGGGGGAGGGAGTGGAAAGAGGGACATCCGTAATAATCTCAACAATAAAGATTAAAAAATATTACTATTAAAAATAAGTTAGGCATGAAGCACTTTTCATGAAAAGGAAGGAATAAAGTGTTCTGCATCAACTGTAGCAATCAGGTTATTTAACATAAAAAAAGTTTATGAAAACTATGGGCTTAGATGCTTAAAGTTTATAAAACGAGACATGAGAGGGGCACACAGGCCATCAGAGCTTTTACAGGATCACCAAGGGCTCTAGCTCTAAATAATCAGAGGCCACTTTTGCATATGCTCAGTGGGAGGAAAGAACACTCCAAAGCTTTGCACTGGAGTGTAGGAAGCCAAAGCTGACAATGCTCAGTGAGAAGAAGAACACGAGGGTTTTGCACTGGAGGAGAGGAGGCCAAAGTGGACAGGAGAGAGATGAAAGCTGAAGGGACTGATCCACCTATAAAACACTCATCACAAAGATTCCAAAGATCACTTGTTTTCTCCCTTGATGTCTGAAGATGATATCCAAAGGTAAAGATGGGAGTTATAATTGGCAAGAATGCATGTCCCTTTTGTAAGAGATGGGAGGATATAAGAAAAAGTACTTTAAATCCCTCAAAATTTCCTCAAATCTCATTCTGTTCATAAATTTAGCCAGCGGAATCAAGATAGAGGACATCTGCACACCTCATCCATGTGCACTTAAAATCCAAAGCAATATGCTAAAACTAGCTAGAAAAAAATAAACAAAGTAAGTAAAAGTAATTCTTAGGCAAAATGTATACATATGAAACACAGACATTAAAGGAAATTATTAGAGTATAGAAACTGAGTTCTATCATTATTGAATGCCATCCAAAAATAATAATTTTCTCTATTCTAGAGAGTTTTCCAATAGCCAGTCCTTCATTAATTTTCCTCATATGAAAAAAGCAATATTTGGTTATTACAGAATAAGACTGGGCCAGAACCCACTATACAGTAGAACTTATCACAGATGTAGGAGTCCATGAAATAATGAATATATACATTAAGCCCTTTCAGAATTTTGGTACAAAAAGTACCCAGGAAATGTTTCAGGTTTAGCTTCAACAGTTTTACACATTACCTAGGTCATTTCTCCAATGTGATTGTTCAAATGCTGGTGGGTACCTTAGTCATTTTCAGAGTGCTTTCACCTGCATTATCCCAATATATCTCCAGGGTAGTCCTTGAGGTGGGAGAAGCAGTATTGTCCCTGCTTAACAGATGAAGAACAAAAGCATATCGAAGTAAACAAGTCAAAGGTAATGAAGATAGAACGAAGAGCTAAACTGACTGACTTAGTTTTCAGTCTCATAACAAATGGAGTATTCCCTTTATGGTTACCAATCATAGTATTCTAGCAACATTTCTTTTTTTTATTTTGGCAATATCCTTTAGTTTATCTTCTATTAGCTATTTCACACCAATCTTTGTCATTAATTCATATCCTGGATTAATGTTCCTTCTTCCAGAACATCTCCTCTTAGGAATCAGAGAAACATGAGCTGTGTATCTATCTATTGGTCCAAAGAGAGGGGACCACTAATACTTGGGAACTCACCTTTTGGCATGCCATTGCTCTTTATTAACAAACACATCACCTTAAATAAGGCACACTTGGCTTGCTTTTACTGAACAATCAATCCACCTTTAGAGCTGGAACTTATGAGAGGCATAGCCCATTCTGTTACAAAAACTCTATAGTCCTCCTTGGATTTTCCCTTTCTCAGTCCTCATTGATTTCTTGTACAGAAATGTAATGGCATACTATATGAAACAGTTATAAGATCTTTTTTTAATTCCTTTGTTCATGTTAGTAAGTACATATTTGGGGGAAAGCTAAAATGAGTTCTGATAAAGACAGGTGGGAGATGGTAACTGAGCTAGCATCCATGCATTCATTTTAAAACACTTGGAGAAATGGAGCATTATTTCATTGCAAAGGTCTGAAATCCCCAAATACACACATTTGTTCTGAGAAGATGTCTGCAGTTCTCCACATTAACATCTTGGTTGTTTTTAGCATGATTGGCTTGAGTGCTATACCACCTCATTAAGCCCAGCTCAAGAAAAGGTTGATGAGGTCACAGCAGAAGAGTGAGGTCACAAGCTACTCTGGCCTCACAGAACAAAAGAAATTTAACTGATGAAAAGATGTCCCCAGAAGAGAAGTCAATATCCTTTTGCCATCCCCATCCTTTCAATGGGGGAAAAAGTGAAGACTAGATTCTTAGTATGCCCACAGTAGCATGAGACTAACAGCGTTTTAAAGTCTTCTGTGAATGATGCAATGACTAGCAGACTATTCAATCCTAGAAAGGTCACATTAGTAGTTCCTATCAGTGCATGAGAGCCGAAACAGTAGAGTGTGAAACTTCAATTCCACTATGAGCTCAGAGAATGATTAAAGTCAGAAGTGATCCATGGCTGCTGAAAAATGAAGTCCAAGATTCCTAATATTATCAGTAGTGTGGCGCAACACAAGATAATTGTAGGTGGTAAAAAAAAAAAAAGTAAATTTTGCTTTTAGTTTTTTAATGAGCCAAGAAAAGCAGTTGGGTTAATGAAAATATTAGTTATTAGCTGTAAATTTTGGAAATGGATATAATTTTTAAGAGTTTAGAAGGCTGGCTGATTATAAATATTTCAAAGTGCACACTATTAATTCAAGCCAATCAATAATACAGCATTACCCTCCAGCTATACTACCAATGAGACAAAATTTATGCATTACTATTATTCCCAACTAAAATCCATACCCAAAGGTTTGGGATTGGTTATAGCAAGAAAAATTATTCTTTTATCATAGTATTATTTATTACTCAAACATTCCTAAAGTAATAACATGTTATGACTCTTTAATTTGTTGAGTAAAAAACTGAGTAGTGACATTTCTTGTAAACTTAATACAATCCCACAGAAAAGAAATTGACATCATTAAAATGTGTTTTCCTTAACTTGACAGGAAGTCAACTTCAAGCACATTGACTTGAATTGGGGATCTCATTTAGGAAGCGTAAGTATCCAATAAAGTGTACTATTTTTTTTTTTTACTTGTAAAATACTCGAGTTCCAGTGGCTTACCATCCTGTACTTTACTTTCTGAAAAATTGGCATTCCCACGTGGACTTCTGGTAGAATGAGCAATGCAAAGAGCTGGCTTGGACTTGGCATGTCCTTGTACTTCTGGGGATTGATGGACCTTACGACCACTGTTCTCTCAAGCACACCAACACCACCAGACAAATTAAAAGTGCTCCTGTCAGACAAGCCACAATCACACTCAAGGACAAAGAGGAGCTGGGTTTGGAACCAGTTTTTTGTTCTGGAAGAGTACACTGGAACTGACCCTTTGTATGTTGGGAAGGTAAGAACTGCCAAAGAAAAGATAAATGATCAGGATATTGAATGCTGAAATTGAATATGAATTGAATATGAAAGCTCTCTTAGACTGTGTCTGAAGTAACAAGTGGTATGTTACTTGACAGCTAGCTGAATCTAATTTTTACTTTGTAAGATAACCAGTCAGAAGGGAAATATTTCTCTCCTTGTCTCCTTGTTTATGCATCTGCTCTGAGTGGGGAGGTGGAGAGGCAGGGTTGTTTGAGTGGGATTTTGAGGAAAAGCCTGGGCCCCTGCAAGTCCCAAAAGAAGAAGAAGCATCAGTCTTGGGAATGACAAGATAGGGAAGAAAGAAACTAGGGGATGCAAAGGAGGAAGCAGAGGGCTTTTTGCTTTTCTATTTTTTTTTTTCTTCAAAGCATTTCCACAGGTATAGCCTAAGGCTCAAATTTAAGGGGGAGGGATGAGAATACAACATTCTTCATTTCAGAAAATCTTAGCATGTGCTCTATCCTAAAGGATAGCTGGAAACAATCAATGAATATATTCATAAACTTTATACTCAAATTCCCTTAATATATCTATCATTTTATTTTTTTTTAAAATATATTTTATTGATTTTTTGCAGAGAGGAAGGGAGAGAGATAGAAAGTCAGAAACATCGATGAGAGAGAGACACCGATCAGCCGCCTCCTGCACGCCCCACAGTGGGGATGTGCCCACCACCAGGATACATGCCCCCGACCGGAATCGAACCTGGGACCTTTCAGTCCGCAGGCCGACGCTCTATCCACTGAGCCAAACCGGTCTCGGCATATCATTTTATTTTTAACCTAAGCTTTCTCCTATGTTTACATTATTTGGTTGTTCATCAGAGACCATGTCATGAAAGCAACCAAGTGAGAGAAAATGGGAAACAAGGAACTAATCAGAAAATAAATAATTCATTTAAATAATAATTTAAACACCTGTTTAGCACAAATGCTAAGAATATGGGTTTCAGAGTCAGAATCAGACACATGTAGATTCCAGACTCTGCTCCTGCCAAGGGCTTCCAAAGTGACTTTGGACAGGTTCACTAGATCCCATTAGCCTCTGTTTCTTCAAATGTCTATTGGGGATAATAAGAGAACTACAACTTTTCAATAGTTGTCTATATAAATGCTTTCCTCCCATTTCTTTTTTTTTTTTAAGATATATATATATATATTTTTTTTTTCCCCAGAGAGGAAGGGAAAGGGGGAGATAGAAACATCAATGATAAGAGAGAATCATTAATTAGCTGCCTCCAGCATGCCCCTCTCCCACTGGGGACTGAGCCCACAACCCAGGCATATGCCCTGATCTGGAATTGAACCATGACCACCTGGTTCGTGGATTGATGCTCAACCACTGAGTCATGCTGGCTGGGCCCTCCCACTTATTTCTTAACCCAGTTATCTGACTTCTATCCCCACCACTGCACTAAAGCTGTGTTTCCCATCCTCCTAAGGACTTCCTCACTACCGAAGCCAATGGTTTCATTATATTGATTGATACCACTAGCCAGCCCCTTCTTCTTGACTCATGATCTTTTTCAGCTTCATGACCTTCACAATCCTCTCAGCCTCTCTGCTGGTCTCTCCCTGACCCCAATTACTGGAGGTCTTATAAACTCTGCCCTGGACTTCTCCTCTACCTAAACTCATTCCCTGGGAGGATTCACCACCTTGTGATTTTTTAATTCTATATTGTTTAAAATATTACATATGTCTCCTTTTTCCCACATTGACCTCTCCCTGGTCACTTCTACCTCCAGCACATGACCACACCCCTTACTGTCTGTGTCCATTGGTTATGCTTACATGAATGCATATAAGTCCTCTGGATAATCTCTTATCCTCCTGTGCCTTCCCTCTGAGGTTTCTTGGTCTACTCCGGTGGTCGGCAGACTGTGGCTTGCTATCCAGTTTGCCTCTCTATTGATTAATGAGTTTGCCGAATACTGGGATAGGGGCTTAATCACAAGGAACAACAACAGGCTGTAATTATTGGAATCAAGTCTAGGGTCAGTAGTTGGCAAACTCATTAATTAACAGAGCAGCAAACCGAGGCTCGAGAGCTGCATGTGGCTCACGAGGCACAGTTTGCTGACCAATGGTCTACTCAATGCTTCTATGTCTCTGATCTATTTTTATTCATCAGTTTATGTTGTTCATTATATTCTATAAGTGAGTGAGATCATGTGATATTTATCTTTCTCCAACTGGCTTATTTCATTTAGCATAATGCTCTCCAGGTCCATCCATGTCGTTGTGAATGGAAAGAGTTTTCTTTTGTAAAGTAGCGTAGTATGTATTTCATTGTGTAGATGTACCACAGTTTTCTAATCCACTCATCTGCTTATGGGCACACTTAGGCTGTTTCCAAATCTTAGCTATTGTAAATTGTGCTGCTATAAACATAGGAGTGCGTATATCCTTTCTGATTGGTGTTTCTGATTTCTTGGGATATATTCCTAGAAGTGGGATTACTGGGTCAAATAGGAGTTCAA
>PVJN01056920.1:0-12620 GCA_004026805.1 Lasiurus borealis
TAGGCAGGCCAGTGGGGACGGATGGTGGGGGTGAGCAGGCCAGCAGGAGGGGCAGTTGGAGGTGAGAAGGCCAACAGGGGGTTACTTGGAGGTTATCAGGCTGGTGGGGGGGGGCATTTGGGGGCAAACAGGCCGGTGGTGGGGGGCAGTTGGGAGTGAGCATCTGGCAGGCAAAGTGGTTAAGGGCAATCAGGCAGGTAGGCAGGTGAGCAGCTGGAGCCAGCAGTCCAGATTGTGAGAGGGATGTCTGACTGCTGGTTTAGTCCCAATCCCTGTAAACCAGCAGTAGGACATCCTTTGAGGGGTCCCAGATTGGAGAGGGTGCAGGCTGGGCTGAGGAACAGCCCCCTCCCCCATGCATGAATTTTTAAATATTCAATTTGTTTTATCTGAATGAGGTAGAGTTGAATGATCTTTAGTTCTACAAAAAGGTAATACAGAACGAAGTGCTTTGTGTAATAGATCTTTCTTCATAGTTTTTGCTGTTGTTGCTCTAATTCTACATGGTGCCATGTAGAGATTAGAAGGGCCTCCTCCTCATCTAAGATTGAGATATTGCCAAGTTTAGCAGAGAAATGCTGACATGGACACAGGATCCCCTATGCACTACTATTTTTGAGCTTCTTTCCCAACTCTGAAGAAATATCCCAGAGTGAGGGAAGTGCCTGATTATCTTCCCTGTTTCTAGATATGAAAATTCTCGTAAGGCCCATGAATAAACAGTAAAGATGTTTCTCTCAGATGGAAGAATGTGAACTCTATCTGGTGTGGCAATATAAATTCCCTTTTATTCTTTCAGTCTCTTAAAAATAATATGTTCTCACAGAGTACATATTATCATTTATACATTACTAGAGGCCTGGTGCATGAAAATTCATGCACTTGGTGTTGGGGGTCCCTCGGCCCAGCCTGCATCCTCTGGCAGTCTGGGACCCCTTGGGGGATGTTCCACCTGCCAGCTTAGACCTGCACCCTGGGGGGATTGGGCCTAAGCTGGCAGTCAGACACCCCTTAGGCAGCCCAGTAGCCCTCAGGAGGCCTGCTGACAATTTTAATTATTGCATCTAAGTTTTCCTTCACAAAATTCTGTTTGATACAGTATTTTCAATTATGTTGTTAGTTTAATTTAGAGTAGTACTTCTTGCCATTAATAAATATTTCATTAAAAGAAGGTGGGTAGGTAGGAAGAGATCAACCAAAGAACTTGTATGCATATATGACACAGACAATAGAGTGGTGAAGGCCTGGGGTGGGGGCAGGTTAGAAGAAGACAATGGGAGAAAACTAGGGACATATATAATACTTTCAACAATAAAGATTAAATAAATAAATGGAACATTAGTTGCAAAAATAATTTGTCATGTTTTAATATATTTAAAAATATTTTTACCTGCTGTACGATGAACTTTATGTTCTGATTTATTCATAATATTCTAGTAAATATTATGAATACACAGTAACTGCTATATAAATATCTCCTGAATGAGTTAAAATAGAAACTCGTGAAGATTATAAATTGGGATTTATAAAAATAATTGTAAAAGAAACTAATTCTTCTTCCATTAAAATTCAAAGTAGGAAGTTGTAACCCTTCAAAATTTTTTATGTCATTAAAAATAAACATTCACTATGGACACAAGCCATTAGCCGCACTGTTTTCCTCATATTTGTTTATTTTCATTTTCTCTGAATCACTCATCTACCTACTTAATGGCAAGAAGTGGAAACTCCTTTACTATTGCTACTCCTTAGGAGCTATGGTTGAGACTGAATGACAGAAAAGAATATATCTATTCTTCAATACATATATGCCACAAGGAACTTATACTCTGAGCAAAAATTTAACTCTTACAAGTCAATAAGATAAAGGAGAAAATTCAATAAAAATACAAACACAGGACTTTAACTGGTACTTCAGAAAAGAAGAATTTTATGGTAATAAATAAGGGAAGGCACTTTAACTGGGCATCACAAAATACAAATTAGCAAAAACCGGTTTGGGTCAGGGGATAGAGCATCAGCCTGCGGACTGAAAGGTCCCAGGTTCAATTCCAGTCAAGGGCACATACCTTGGTTGTGGGTACATCCCCAGTATGGGGTGTGCAGGAGGCAGCTGATCAATGTTTCTCTCTCATTGATGTTTCTAACCCTCTATCTCTCTCCCTTTCTCTCTGTAAAAAATCAATAAAAAAAAAAATATATATATATATTGTTTTGTTTTTTTAAAAAAGTGTTCTTTAAAAAAAATAAAACTACTTCTAAATCTCTACTAGAATCACTTAGATTTAAAAGTCTGACAATATCGTGTTGATAGGGATGTGGAACAATTGGAATTCTCATTACAACCACCTTAAAAGTTGTCTGATACAATTTACTATACCTGTACATATGCATACATTAAGATCCTGCCATTCAACTGCTGGCTACAGATCCAATAGATCTACATATGCAAGTTCACCAAAAGACATCCCTAACAGCATTATTTGTAAGTCCCAAATTAAAAACAATCCCTACTGCTTGTCAAGTGGAAAATAAATATTCATACAAATCATATTCATTCAATGTATACAATAAATACTAGATTGCAATGAAAAACTAAAATTACACACATTAATGAATCTCACAAACCTAACATTGCTATTCTCACAAGCAAATTAAGTCCCATTTAGATAAAGTTCCAAGGCAGGCAACTCACCTATGATATTTGATGTCAGAATAGGGATTACCTTTTGTGTGACTTTAAGGCAGCGGTTCTCAACCTAGGGGTCGCGACCCCATTAGGGGTTGAATGCCCCTTTCACTGGGGTCGCCTAAGACAGCCTGCATGTCAGATGTTTACATTATGGTTCATAACAGGAGCAAAACGACAGTGATGAAGGAACACCGAAAATTTTAGGGTTGGGGTCACCACAATATGAGGAACTGTATTGAAGGATCGCCGCATCAGGAAGGTTGAGAACCACTGCTTTAAGGGGATACAGGGGTGAATTTCTGGGGCCACTATTTTCCATTTGGGTTCAGGCTACACATGCGTGTTCACTTTGGGAAATACATCAAACTGTACCTTTATAACTTCAAATACTGCTGAATATCTTATTTCCATAAAAATTAAAAAAAAAACACTCAGTGCAAAATTATTTCTCTCATACTAGAATATAACTTGCTTCAGTGGCTCTCATGTTATGAGCTTTATCTACTCTATTTGGACTTTTAGCTCTTGGGCGAATTCCTAGGAAATATCTACTTATTGGGTAAGTGATAATGACAAGCAAAACATATTGAGTCTTTATGTAGCTCGCTCCATGCCGACCACTTTACCTATTGTTCCATTTAACCCTAATAAAATGTCTTCTTTAGGTAGTTTTATAGCCTATGAAAATAATCTCTAAGAAATGTTAAGTAATTTGTTAAAGGTCACTCAATTACATAACAGCAGTTGACTCAAGTCTATGCATTCTAACACCACAACTCACTCGACTACAAGATCTAGGATAAACTTCACAGTTAATATCCCAGCAGTCTTAAGAATATCTTCAAATTCTTTTGGTAAATGAAAGTTTACATTTCTCTTGGTAAAAGCAAAATTACATCCTCTTATATGAGGCTAATATATAAAATCAAGTTATGTTCCATAAAAATGGGCTCTGAACCTGCAGTTTGTAATTTCAATGCTCTCAAATAAACTTGGCTTTGTTGTCCAAGTTTTTTATTCTCTTTAAACACAAACTTGACAGATCTCATAATTATCATGACTTTTCTAATTTTTTCACTACAAAAAGAAGCTTGTTCCACATTTGCTATTATTTTTCCTGTAAGAGTGACAAAAATGTGATATTTAATAGATATTTTTTTTAAAAGACCCATTTTGTATTCTTTAAGGTAAAGGAGATAATTAAGAGTGAATAAGAAAGCCTCTGCTTTTGGAAAATTTTACTAATTTCTAGTATTATGTGATGTTATCATTAACAGCATGCCAACTATAAAAACTCTCAGAAATGCATATATTTAAAACTTTGAAGGAAAATTTCCTCATCTGTTTCAATAGCTTCCAAATCTTTCAAAGTTGTATTAAACATGAATGCCATTTGTTAAAATATAAAAATATTACTCTTTCCAATACTTCAAGAACTGAATGACATCAGGAAAAATTAAAAATTTGTGAGACAAACTTCAACAAATGTTTTGAATACATAGTATACAGGATTTAAAATTACTTACTAGTATATGAAAGGAGCATTAGTGATAAACTTGTCTTTATGAAGGTATGTATTTTTTCAAGGTAATTTTTAAGCTATGGAAGCTACTGATATCACATATTGAAACAACCAGATTTTGAACTGCTATAATAGTGTTGATAAAAGATTTCAAAATTAATAAAATATCCTATCATTTTCTTAAAAATGAGATAATTATAACAATACTTCAGTGAGAGAAAAGTGTTATAAAGTAAAAATTATGTTTAATATTATATAATCACCTTATATTTTTAAATCCACATTTGCATATATTCTACAAATTACAAAAATATACTTACATTTAAATATGTTTGCAATGTATAAATATATTATAAAAACATATAAGGATCAGTAAATTACATAATAGCAGTTGACTCAAGCAGCCTAACCCCTCTTTTCAGCCCTCAATGTTCTTTTGTTACACAAAGCTGTTAAAATCAACAAACTGCAGATTTACTGGGTGTGTGCTGCTACCACTACTCACTTCTGGAAGTACTTTTGTTGCATTCTGTTATATATTTAGTATACACACTATATTTTATATATATATATATATATACACACACACACACACACACACACACACACACACACACACACTTATACAATTTATATATATGTAATATATATAACAAAATGCTACAGAAGTCTATTCTTAAAAAAACACTTTGAAGGAAAGTGGAAAGTGCCAGAATCAAGAGGGTTCAAGTATTGAGATTTCATTTTTTAAAAACAATTTTCTTATTTTTGTGTGAAAAAAAAACCACAATCTTTAATGGAAAAGAATACTCTCTTTACTTCTTCTAGATCATCATCAATCTCAGAACATACTGAAGTACTCATTATTTGTCTTACCAAATATGATTTCATTCTATGTAGGGAATAAAAACATGTAGGAAAATGAATCACTTAAATGAGACTAAGAGGGAAAATACAGAAATTAATATAAATTTATTTAAAGAACGTTTATTGTAACAGTTTGATTGTTATGTGTAATATTCCATACTATATATTTATGAAAGAGGAAAGTAAAACTTCACTTACCTTTTAAAGATTATCTTGATCATAAGCACATTTATTTTTAATGTACTAAGTAACTTTGTATCATAAATTTCTATCGCTTTATAACATATAAAAGGAAATTATAAAATTTCTAGTATTTAAAAATTGATAACTAAATAAATCATATATTTTAATATCTGTTAGTTTCTAAAAAGTTATCTAAAAATAGCAGCAATTTATACATATACTAGGTAAAATTATAAAAACATGTACTATTCAAACAATTAAATGTTTAATTATAAAAATGAAAAGTTGTTATTTAAGGAAAATATACCACCAAAGGAAAAGAGGCATTCATTACAATAAAAGATTTGTTCAGTGACTTAAAACATTTTAGGTATTAATCCAAGGGGTAAAAATACAACATATACATATGAATTAGGCAAAGCACAAAGCCACAACACATTATTAATAACAAAGGTTAAAATACAATAATTTTACATTGACTAATCCCCCAAAATAATAATTAAATTAACAGACATAGGTTAAGACTTATTTATTCCTTTGTTTAGTCATAGTTGTAAGTTATTACAAGATTTCCCACAACATGGAGAAAATTTAAATGTACAGTAACAACTTTTCTTCTTAGTTACATTTTAATGATTTAGCATTTCATATTTTTAATTTTGCTTTAAAGTGAAAAGTGTTTCTGAAATTTCATGACATTGATATATATGTACATGTATACACATACGTATACACACACATTCTTAGTTTCCTAATCTAGTGAAATTAAAATTATCCATGAAAGAATATTAAACTGATATGTTAAGAAGAGGTATTTTGAAGTTTGGCTAATATGTAGCAATACTGAAAAAGGTAAAAGGTTATATCTGACTTTAACAAAACTTCAAATCTCTTAAACCCTTTTAATATAAAAGGCTAATTTAAGGAGTGAAATTTTTCATATAATAAAAGGAATCCAGGAACTCTAATGACACATATATATGCTTTATACATATAAAGGTAAATAAATAAGTTTGTAAAATTTCTGATATAAACATTTGTGGTTTTTAAAATTCACTTTCAATTTATCAGAAAAATAAAGATTACATTTCTTTATTAGTGCAAAGATTGAATTATTCAGTGAACTCCATTTGGAATAGATATGCAGAGGGAATGAATTGTGTACTTCTGTCTTACTATTTATAATTTGTGGCTATTATTGTTTCCTTGTTCATTTATTTTTATGAGATTGAAGAAGTCATCTATGCACAAGACTTTCGTGAACATTCAAGGTTTTTCCCTTAAGATATCATTTACATATGAAAACAAGCATAATACAAATAAATATATTGGAATACCATATATTCCACCACAATATGTAAATGTGTGACATTGTTCACATTAAACTTAGGTGATGATATAGACCAATTATATGTCATAAAACTGGAAAAAATTCTGTGAATACCCCAGTGAATATATAGAGAAGTTTTTCTAAAAAATGAAACAAAGAATTAAAAAATCTATAACTGACCTCACATGAACATTTCTAATTCTAATATTCTATAACTATAATACATTTTATGTTAAATTTTAAAAGCATTTTAAAGTTTATTAAGTAAAACAGAAGTCAGCAAATAGTAAATATTTCAGCTTTGAGGGCCATACAGTCTTTATTGCAACTAATCATCTCTGCTTTATAGTGCAAAAGCAGCCATAGATAACACATACAAATGTGCTTCACTATGTTCAAATAAAACTTATTTATGAAAGAAGCCATAGGCCAGATTTAATCCATTGGCTATAGTTTGCTGATCCCCTAAGTAGAAAATCAGACTCAAAAACACTGTATTTTAGTTACTTCAAAAACTAGCCCAAAGCAGAAGACATTACATAAATGTTTAATGCTCTGAGAATTAATGAAGCCATGAATGAGTAGGGAAAATAAAACCTTGTGCTTGGAAACAAATGCCATTAGGATTCAATGTCTAATTAGTGATTAGCAGTCTGCTTTCCTAATTGGGGCAAAATTTGAGGAGGGCAAACTTGCAAACTAAAACCAATAAAATGAAAGAAAATATAGAAATCTAGAAAAGAGAAAGTGAGTTTCCAATTTAAGTTGGCTAACAAAAAATGATACCTTTTTGTGTTGTTTCTATAGTAGTATTTTAAATCTCTCCAACTAGATTGTAAACTTCACAGGAGTAAGAAACATCTTTACTTTCTCTGTGGCCTAGAGCCTAGGGTATAGTAGATGGTTAATAAACTTTATATGAAGTATACATGTAGATGCATTCTATGACAAAATATGTCTTTTGTTAATTCCCACAAAATGATGGTACCATGATGCACAACTTAACTTTAAGATCCACCTATGAAGTTAAAATGTACTGCTGTTTTATATCATCAGTCACACTTTGATTGTAAAGATGAATTTCTGTCTAAATTAGAACATGACCTACTAGTACTTTTCAAATAGCATAAGTGGAAACATGGGTTTACTTATCATTGTAACGTTTTGACTTGGACAAAGAAAAACAACTGTACACATCAAAATTGGTTATAAAACCAGAGTTATAATTGTTTTTCAAATGCAGGACTGTTTAGTTGTATAAATTTAATTATAAATAGATTATAGACTCAAAATCAGTTTTTATCTGAAAGAAGTGTACCTGGTTATTCATTACTTAAAATATCAAAAGTGACCAAAATGCTAATTTCAATATATATATATTTATATATATATTAATTATTCTTCAAAGCCTAAATATTTGAAAAATACTAGAAAAAATAAACCATTCACAAACAATATTTATGAATTTTGTCTATGGCTCTAAAAAATAAACAAAAAAAATTAAAACATCCCCAAAACACAGTAACTCCACACAGTGGAAGAAATGAGTTTTCATATAAATTACTATATAAATCATACTTTTCCATGATGTATGTAAAAAACTGTAAACAATTAATTTACTTTAGCAATGTAAAATTCTCTATCTTTACTTTTATATAATATTTTCACATTTCAAAGCAAAATACTAAGTTTAACAATGATTAAAAAAAAGTTTTGAAGGACGTTATTTGCTTTTGGATCAGTAACCAGACATTGACAGACAAAAGAAAGCTACATACAGTTATGCACTCAAACAACACACTGCCTTAATTTGCCATTGTTACAAGCACAACATTAATATTAGATACAAATGTAAATAGTAAACATTTCTGATTAGAGGCCAAGCAAAAGATGTACCAGAGTAAAATATTTCAATTAGAATAGGACTACGGTTCAAAATTCACTTGTAAAAAAATAAATACATATAAAACTATTATATATATATTACAGTACTTGAAATTGAGTGGATTGTTCTTCCAAACTATCATATTTAATAACACAAGCCAAGATGACCAATGGTTTCCTTAAAAAAATAACGAGAAGACATAGTGTGCATCACAATTTATAAAAAAAGGAAATGAAAGTAAAAGGGACACAGTGAAACAAAACAAAAAAGGTTAAGAATAAGAATACTATCGTACCGATTTCCATGGTCCCCGATGCCATGAGACATCATCAGGGCAAGCATGCACATGACATTGTGCCACACTAGGTGGCTTGTTCAAGATTTCACAGTTTTGTTCCTGTGACACTTGGCCATTGGGAAATTGACATATTACAAATCTTGATTTTATTCCTCCTCCACATGTTTGTGTACACTAAAAATAAAAAGAAAATTCAAAACTATGAGGCTTTAAAGAGAATAATATATTGCTTTATTCAATGTTTAATACATAATTAGTAATGCTACAGTTTGAAGTTTATCCTTTCTTCATAATTGTCAACATTTCTTCCTCAGCAAAAAGTAAGTCAAAGTATTGCTTCCATAATTTAAAGAAATAGAATTTTGAGAATTAGTAGCATGAGATAGTTCAATAAAATATGAAGAATCTATAATACAGACTCTTGGTAGGTTAAGGACCCGGCAAAACTGATTTACTTAAGTAATAACTTTTAATTAATAATAATGAACAGTGTCTTATCAATAGACTAGAGGCTGGGTGCATGAAAATTCATGCACTGGAGAGGGGTCCCTCAGCCTGATCTGTCCCCTCTCACAGTCCAGGAACCTTCAGGGATCGGAGGCAACTTGGTGATCAGGGGAAGATGATGCCCCCATCACATCTCTGCTGCTGCCACTGCCAGTAGTGCAACCCTCTGCTGGCCCTGGTTACCTGAGCCTCAGGCAGCTCTGAGTGGCTAGGCAACTGACATCCAAAGCTTGCCTGTGCCTCAGGCCGGCCCTGGGCAGCTGAGGGACTGAGGGTGGTTCCAGCCGCACTGTGTGCTGGCTGCCCCCCAGGCTAGGCTGAAAGAACTGGGGGACTCCAGAAGGGCGGAGGAGACTGAGGGGAACTGGGGGCTGCTATGTTGTGGCTATGGGCACCACCATCTTTGTGAAGGTGTGAGGTCAATTTGCATATTCCCTCTTTATTAGATAAGATTACTTTGTAGCTATGAAAGCTAATAAGGCAGAACTAAAATTATACACATGAAAAAGTGTTCAGTATATATTAAATAAAGACAGCAGGTGACAAAGAAGCATGGCTAATATGACCCTATTTCTAGACCACTATTAAACAGATGTCTGGCAGGAAATGTATCAATAGATTAAAAATTCTTATCCTATATAGTAAAAGCCTAATATGCTCTGTCTGGTCATCAGTTCAACCAATCCTATCTAATAAAAGAGCAATATGCAAATTGACTGTCACTCCAACACACAAGATGGCTATCCCATGTGGTCAAAGGTGGCTGCCCCCATGTGTACACAAGATGGCTGACACAAGATGGCCAGCAGGGGAAGGGAGTTGGAAGGGACCAGGCCTGCAAGGGAGGGCAGTTGGGGATGACCAGGTCAGCAGAGGAGAGAAGTTGGGGGCAACTGGGCCTGCAGGAAGAGGAGTTGGGGGGGACCCAGGCCTGCAGGGGAGAGCAGTAAGGGGTGACCAGGCTGGCTGGGGAGGGAAGTTGGGGGTGACCAGGCCATCAGGGAAGGGCAGTTAGGGGCAATCGGGCTGGTAGGGGAGCAGTTAAGCATCAATCAGGCTGGCAGGGGAATGGTTAGGGGGTGATCAGGCTGGCAGGCAGAAGCAGTTAGGGGCAATCAGGAAGATAGGCAGGCGAGCAGTTAGGAGCCAGCAATACTGGATTGTGAGAGGAATGTCTGACTGCCTGCCTAAATGAACAGTTGGACATCCCTTGAGGGATCCAGATTGGAGAGGGTGCAGGCTGGGCTGAGGGAAACACACTCCCATGCACAATTGTTGTACACCAGACCTCTAGTCAAAGCATAATATGCTAATTATATGCTAAGACCACTCAACCACTCTCTATGACATGCACTGACCACCAGGGGAGAGATAGTCAACTTGTTAACCAGTCATTATAATGTACACTAATGACCAAGGGGCAGATGCTTTGACATGTAGGTTAGCTTGCTGCTAGGGTCTGGCTGATTGGGACTGAGCAAGATGGGCTGGACATACCTTGGAGCCCTCTCATGGTCCCTCCCGACTGGCCAACCTCCCATGTCTCTCCCTGGCTCCAATCATGCACCAATGGGGGTTCTTTGGCCTGGCCTGCGCCCTCTCATAATCCAGGCTATGAGACCCTCTCCTTGAATGTATGAATTTCGTGCATCAGGCCTCTAGTATCTACATAATTTTTCATATTATTTGGATATTCACAATAAACATATCTAAGTTGAGAAATATAGTTACTTGATATATATATAAGCTATTGGTCAGAAGTGTATCTTTAAAAATTATTTCCAAATTTCCTATGAAGCAAAAACATTTGACTAATTAAATTGAGTGGTTTATTTTATTCACCCAATGCCAATTTCTTTCTCATTCTTCTCACCAATAATACAGGCAAGATTGGTATCATTATAACCATTTTAAAAATTATCTTCAGATTCAAAATAACTAGAAGAATGCCAGGACAAAAATAAAGTGCTCAATAATCATCAACTCTCTGTTTAAGAGATTCATCAAATGAATGGTTCAGTAATAAAATATAAACATAAGCTATATATCAATCTAATTTTCTAAGAAATTAAGACATTAATATATTAATTTTAGAAAGGCATTAGATTCATAGATATATTGGCTAGCCTTATTAAATTCTGTTTTAAAATCTGGAGTATATATCTCCTGTCATGAGTGAGTGATATGCACCATCCTATATAATAAAAGTCTAATATGCTAAGTGTCTGGTTTTTGGTCAGCCATTCAACCAATCAAAGCAAAATACTCTCTAATCCTATTTAATCAAGAGTAAATATGCAAATTGACCATCACGCTGTCACAAAGATGGTAGTGCCCAGCCCCCTCAGCCCCACTGGAGTCCCCCAGTCCTTACAGCCCAGACAGGGGGATGGCAGGCATACAGTCCAGCCAGACCCATCCTCACCCCTCCAGCTGCCCAGGGCCAGCGCAAGGCACAGGTAACCAGGGCCAGCTGAGGCTTGCGCTACCAGCATTGGCAGAGCAGAAGTGTGATGGGGGTGTCACCTTCCCCTGATTACCAGGTCAGCTCCGCCCGTGAGGGCTCTAAGACTGTGAGAGGGAGCAGGCTGGGCCAAGGGACCCCTAACTCCAGTGCATGAATTTTCATGCACAGGGCCTCTAATATGCTAATAATATACTAAAGCTGCTCAACTGCTTGCTATGACATGCACTGACCACCAGGGGACAGATGCTCCAACTGGTAGGTTAGCTTGCTATTGGGGTCTGGCCAATCGGGACTGAATGAGTCAGGCCAGACACTCCCTGGAGCCCTCCTGTGGTCCCTCCCTGGCTGGCCAATCTCCTGTATCCCTTCCCAGCCCTGATTGTGCATCAGTGGGGACTCTCAGTCTGGGCTGCTCCCTCTTGCAATCCGGAATCCCTTAGGGGATGTTGAGAGCAGGTTTTGGCCCAATCCCACAGGCCAGGCCACGGGACCCCACTGGGGCACAAATTTGTGCACCGGGCCACTAGTGATAGAATATCTATGAGTAGAACATGATTGTAGTAACTCAATAAAAAATAAAAAAAATCCTTCTGCATAGTGTCATATAGTAAGATTACCCATCAGCTAACAATAGGGAGTGCTTAACTTCTGGTCTTCAGAGATGTCATACTGTCTACAAATTTAAGAAATACTTTGACTTACTTCTCCCCAGCTCCCATAGTTCCACTGTGGACAGGGTCCTGAGTCACAGTGCTTTGCCTCAGGGGGTTTGGCGGCCACATCACAGTAATGGGCATTCTGTCCATTTTCATCCTGGCAGACCACAGCCCGACGCTGAACACCGCCAGCACAGCTGCTGGAGCACTGTC
>PVJN01056921.1:0-12620 GCA_004026805.1 Lasiurus borealis
AGAAGCGTCTATTCTTTCCTTGGTTTGTGGAGGATTTGTGCATGTAACCCCCCATTAGTGTTAATGACAGATCTATGCATAATTTCCCTGACTCCCAGAATCCAGGGCGCCTGACTAAGCCACATGCAATTACTTACACACACAATGACAGGGAGCTGAGACTGGGGCTCAGGAAGCTGGGTTTGAAGGCGGGATTTCAGGTTCTCACACTTTTGGGGTCTGTGTTCAAAAAAGAATGCAAAGAATGAAGATATTTGCTTGTCTCAAAACACCTATAGAATATTTCATGGCTTCTAAGTGTTAAGATAGCTCTCTGTCCTGCAAGACTGAACTGGTGGGAGCCAGGGATTGCATGGCTCTGTAGAATGCCTGGCTCAGAAAAAGTGCATAATCCTTTCCTGTGTGATAGAATGAATGAACAAAATAAGCCTTTTTTAAGATAGGTTTGGTGATTCTCTGGATTTTGGCTTTTGATTTACCTCTGGTATTCTCAGATTTGCTACTTTTAACACGTTTCTTAGATGCCAGGAACTTTACCTGCATTGTTACAATGAATTCTTCTAACAATCTTATCATAGTGGTTCCTCCTTTATCTGTGGGAGACATTCCAAGACCCCCAGAAGGTGCCTGAAACTGGGGGGTAGTACTGAGCCACACACACACACACACACACACACACACACACACACACACACACTGTGTTTTTCTATATAGTACAAACATTCCTTTTCACTTAAAGGAAGCACCTTATGTCTTCTCTTTGCCATATTCTAATTGCCAGCATCACTACTCTTTCACTTGGGGCCATTATTAAGTAAAATATCGGTCATTTGAACACAAGCACTAAGGATACCTCCAAGTTAATCTGATAATTAAGTGATTAACGAAACGTGTACAGGGTGGACACACTGGACAAAGCTTCACTTGCCAGGCAGAATGGAGCAGACTGGTGCAAGATTTTATCACAATACTTAGAATGGCCTGCAATTTAGCACTTATGAATTACTTGTTTGTGGAACTTTCCATTTAGTATGTTCAGTCCATGGTTGACTAGGTAACTGAAGCCACAGAAAGCAAAATTGTGGATAGGAGAGGGAATACTATATTTCAATTTGGAGGTTGAACTAACATTTGGAGAGCAGAAGTTACTTGTTTATGGTCTTACAGTCAAGAAGAATTTGAACTAGAACTTGAACTTGAGTCTTTTGATAATAAAATTCATGTTCTTTTACAATAGAGCCTACTTCTCTATTATATTTACCCCATCCCCTCTTTCTTGAATCTAGATCAGTCGTTCTCAGCCTTTCTAATGCCATGACCCTTTAATACAGTTCCTCATGTTGTGGTGGCCCCCAACCATAAAATTATTTTCTGCGACTTCATAACTGTAATTTTGCTACTGTTAATGAATCGTAATGTAAATATCTGTGTTTTCCGATGGTCTTAGGCGACCCTACTAGCAGTTCTCAACCAGTGGATCATGACCATCGGAAAACACAGATATTTACATTACGATTTATTAACAGTAGCAAAATTACAGTTATGAAGTAGCAACGAAAATAATTTTATGGTTGGGGATCACTATAACATGAAGAACTGTATTAAAGGGTCACGGCATTAGAAAGGTTGAGAACCGCTGATCTAGATTCTCCCAACTTATTCCTAGTTCCCCGAATGACACAAAAATGTAAGTTCTGTTAGAAGAGTAAGAAAAAGTAAAAAAAAACACACAAGTCATATGACTTAAGAGTCATTGTTTCTCCTTCTTGGACATAAATTATAGCTCTCTGGCACAGTAAAAGTACATTCCTCCTTCTCTGAGTGGACTTTTAGTTCCACAGACATGGATATATCACATTCTTCTGTGGCATAATTGTCACCTTATTTTTTTCACTTGGCCAAAATGGGTGTTTACCTTATGACTTCAAGATAAAATTTGAATAACTATCTGTGCATTAGCTTTGCCTAACCACTGGCCGTTTCTGCAGTTTGCATGATATAATTCTATAATAAATAAATTCTACAGTGAATAAATAATAATTAGTATTATTAATATACATTAACATTTGGTTTGTCCTGATTGACAAATTATAATCCAGTATCCTTGGAACTTCCTTAACATATAGCATCCTCTATAATAAAAGCCTAAATGCTGAGTATCTGGTTGTCCAGTTGGCCATTCAACCAATCAAAGCATAATGTGCTAATGATATACTAAGGCCACTCAACCATTCACTATGATGTGCATGACCACCAGGGGCCAGATAGTCGACCAGTCACTATGACATGCACTGACCACCAGGGTGCAGATACTCTGATTGGCAGGTTAGCTTGCTACTGGGGTCCAGCCAATTGGAATTGAGTGAGATGGGTTGGACATGCCCTGGAGTCCTTCTGCACTCCCTCCCTGATTGGCCAACCTCCTGCATCCCTCCCTGGCCCCAATTATGCACCGATGGGGTCCCTTGGCCTGGCCTGTACCCTCTTGCAATATGGGACCCCTTGGGGAGTGTAAGAGAGCTGGTTTTGGCCCATTTCCACAGGCCAGGTCGAGGGACCCCACTAGTGCATGAATTTGTGCACTAGGCCTCTAATACAGTTATAAGAATAAGATCCATTGAACAGGATCTGCTGATCTATGATAATTCCCTAGGGTTGCATTGCCAGAAGTTCAAATCTCCCACACTTTTCCCACTTCGCAAATGGATTCTGTTCCACATAAAGCCAAAGCTTAAACCTGTATCCTGGACTAAGATGAAGTACTTGAAAACACTTGATAAACTATGAAATAAACACTGTCATATATATATAAAAGCTTAGTGTCTGTCAGACCATATGACAGGTAGTTATGACATGCATTGGCCACCAGGGGGCAGACACTCTCGATGCAGGAGCTGCCATGACACACACTGGGCATTTAAAAATAAATGGCACTATGGACTTGGCACTGACAAACCAACACTCAGCTTCCCCCAAGTAGGACACAGGTCCCGCTACCACCCTGGAGTTATAGCCCACCAAATCACAGCCAAAGCTGCTAAGACCCCATGGCACAAAATGCAGCTCACAGCCCAGCCCAGCTCACAAACGGTTGCTGTGGGTGCCAGGTAATGATGTCATGTAGCAATGCCTGGCTTCCTCTCCCTAGCAGCTAGCCTCCTTGGAATTTCTTCAGCCCAGGAACACATCTTGCTTTATAGCCAGGTGCAAACATTTGACACTTTAACCAAATGTTGTGAAGCATTTTCCTGTGCCTCATATCATTTGTTTCTCACAGCAGTCCTGAAGTAAGTAGATAGGAGACTCAATAGAATTTTCTTTTCATTAGCCAGAAAATGCGATTTAGAAACTTTAGAAACTTGACCTGACTGAAAAGAAGTAAGAAATGGTGGACCTTGAAAATGACTTCAAGTTTTCTCACTGTGCAGAATACAGTCAAACACTGCTGTAGTGTTTTACTCTTTTTTATCCCTGTGTTAACTATAATAATAATCTGCTTTGTGTTGATGTTTACTGCTTTGTTGCTGACAATTACCTAAAGGAGAAGTTGGAAGGCTTCACTGTGCTGGAAAAAGTTTAGCTAAGTCAGAAAGCAGGTCTAATTAAGCAAGTTTATTCTCTATACATAACAGGCTAAGTTGACTTGCACATGTGTGATACATATAAAGCTCTCACTGGTGCCAATTGCATGCATATATTTTGATCTGTCTTTGTTGATCGTGAATTTGGTTGACACTTCAATTATAGAGAAAGGGAAAATAGTGACATTAAAATATTTCTTCTAATTAATTTCCTTTCAATGTGCATGAATCCATGCACCAGGACACTAATCATAAAATAATTAAAATGCATCAGAAAGGAAAGGTGAAACTTACTGCTTTTTATTTTAGTAAAAGTTGACTCTGATGTTTTTTTCCGGGTTTACTAATTTTCATAGTTGTTACTGAATCAAAAGCTGTATGATTTTGAAAACCTTGTTATGTTCAAATCCAGTATTTTGTTTTTACATGTGGTCATTATTATAAGAATTACAACTTTTTCTTTAACATTTTTTGTAGCCTTTTTTAGTCCAAAATTGGGTTTCTAAAAGTTATCTATATATATAAAAGGCTAAGTGGCCATCTGACCATTGATTGGTAGCTATGATGTTCAATGACCACCAGGGGCAGTCGCTCAATACAGGAGCTGCCGAGCTGCAGTGACTTGGCAGCTGCAGTGATGGGGTGACACCATCACTGAACCAGAGAGGAGGGAGCCCAATTTTGTGGTGTGTCACTCGAGAACTACCCTCTTGAAATCCAGGCCCCCTTGGGGGATATCAGAGAGCTGGTTTCAGCACAACCTCAGCAGGTCAGGCTGAGGGTCCCCACCTGCCAGATGGATCCTGCTCACTCCACAGATACCCTTTGAGCCATGGCGCCACCCCTGGTGCAGCAAACTGGGGAAGGACCATGGGAGTTTGCCTCCAGAGCATGTCTGGCCTGTCTCGTCCAGTCCTGACCCACCAGCCACCTTCTAATTACTTTCCCTTCAATGTGCATAAATGTGTTCACTGGGGCACTAGTGTTTAATAAATGTTTTGGTTTGGGAAATTTACGGACCTGGGGAAATTTGATAGTTAATGTAGAAACTAGCTATTTAACAAATGAAAACCCTAGTAACAAGGAAGAACTATTAAGATAGTAGAACCATCCATGACAAGTGATAAATTTCCTCACAGTTAGCAAAGCACTTTGTTTATATCTTATTTTCCTAGAAAGTATATTTGAGATAGGGAGTATGATATAATATTTAGAGACTGGCTAAGGCATAAAAAGAGAACATTTTATTTATACTTATGCAAGGGCAAAGGGAGTATAGTTTCTTTGGAAACAAATATATTTTTTGCTCAAGAAACTTTCCTTTGATGCTCAAACTGCAATGTATGTAAAAAAAATTATATAATACCAGAGATCTATAAAAATACAGATCCTTCACATTTTCTGCTGCTCACCTTCATTTCCCTTCTCTTGCCTCAGTTTCTGCCTATGAAATTGTTCTAGGTGCCTCAAGAGGGAAGAGGAAGCACTGTAGAATAAACAGTGCCTGAGATGATTGTCCAGATACCTTTAGAGATTTGTCTATGTCAGATGCTGGCAAGCACCTGAGCTTTGGCCCATCAAAGTCAGTCCATAAGGCAGGAGATTCACAGAGTCTTAGCTTCATGGTTCTAGGATTGCCTGAATAGTTACATTTTACCCAAAGCAATTCAAAACTGCATGATAATCACTGAGGTAAGATTAGGATTTTATTTGACAGTATAGGGAGGAGAGAAAGAGAAAGAGAAAGAGAGAGTGCACCATTCTTTTTCTGGAAAAATAGTTTGTCAGTTTACTGGTTTACATTGAGAATGGTGTTAATTAACTTACTATGGAGGAGAAGCTACTACTTAATGTTGCTGTAGTAGTCATTACAATGTGTGTAAATGCTCTGGACTGTTGTGGCTAGAAAAAGAGCATATACTGGAAAGTGGGATCTCTGTCAGCCAAAAATTCTCAGACAATAAAAGATGTTCCTTGGAATGTCTGACACTATCAGCCCATACACTTACATAAATGTGTGGAGATAAATGTGTGCTTGCAGACGGTCAGTTCACTCAATGTACATTTGGACTCGTGTATTGTGAAGGCCAAAGGTACAGTCTATGAGTCACTATGTGTAAAAGAATGCAAGTAAACACGTTGAAGCTTTTTGTTTGTCTGAATTTCTGATCAGTGAGCAAAAAAAATAGTCCCTTCTCTCCATTTAACCTTTCTGTCTTTGTGTTTCTACATCACATATTTGGGAGGTTCTTAATGCATCATGATATTAGCTGAGCTATCCTCTAGCTATAATTTACTATGTGCTGAGTCATGACTAGTTGGAAAAGAAGTCAAACCATGATGCCAGATATAGTGAGAAGGGGCAGTAGCAGTCAAAGTACCCGGTATACCAAGAAAAGTGAAGACTGCCTCATTTTTAACTCTAAACTTTTTTCTATATTCTAGTGATTTTCTGTTTACTTCTGTCAATTACTGATAGAGTTGTGTTGAACTCTCTGACTATAATTATAAATTTGCCTATTTCTCCTAGTGCTTATGCATTGATAGTTGTTTTTGACCTCTGGATAAATTGACCCCTTTATTATTAAGAAATTTCCCTTTTGATTTTTTTATCTACTATGTCTGATACTAATAGTTATTAGTTTTCTTCCTTTCTTCATTCCCGTCTTTTTTGTGTTTATATTGTATAGCATTTCTTAAATTTCTATTTTAACCCTATTTATGTCTTTATATTTTAAGAAGGTTTCTTATTGACAGCATTTATTTGGGTTTTACTTTTTCATACATTCTGACAATCTCTACCTTAAATTATAGTATTAGATCATGTAATTTAATATCAATATTGTCAGAGTTAAATATACCAACCTGCTGTTTGTTTTGTATTTATTTTATCTTCTCTTTGTCCTATAGTATCCTCTTTTTCTGCCTTCTTTTGGATTGTGTGTGTGTTTTAATACATTTTATCACATTTTATCTCCATTATTGACTTAGTAGCTACACGTTTTTATTTTATTTATTTACTTTTAGTAATTGTTCTGGGATTTACAAGACATATTTTTAACTTATAGTATGCTTTAAATAATATCATGGGATTTCACAGAGAATGTAAGACAATTATGACAGTCTAGTTCCATTTCTATTTCCTCATCCTTTGTGCTATTGTTACACATCTTAATTTCTCATGTTATAAACCCCACACTCTATTGTTGTTATCCTTACTTTAAACAGTTATTTATCTTTTAAAGATGTAAAAATGAGAAAAGTGTTTTCTATATTTACCTACTGGGATGGTCTTAATGGTTCTGTCCCTCCAAAATTCTATGTTGACACTTAACCCCCAAGGTAATGGTATTAGGAGGCAGGGCCTTTGGGGTGTGTTTGGGTTAAGAGGGCAGAGCTCTCATGAATAGGATTAATTCCTTTATGAATGAGACTCCGGAGAGGGCCCTCACCATTTCTGCCACAAGAGGACACAGTGAAAGATGCTACCTATGAACCAGGAAGTAGTCTTTAGCCAGATGCCAAATCTGCTGGCACCTTACTCTCAAACTTCTTAGATTTCAGAACCGAGAGAAATAAGTTGTTTATAAACTTAGCATATAATACTCATTTGTGGTATTTTATCGTAGCAGTCCAACGGACCGAGACACCTGCCTATTTAAATCTTTCTAGTTCGTTTTTTTTTTCCTTTATACACTTCAAATTTCTATTTAGTATTATTTATCTTCTGCCTGAAAAATTTACTTTGATATTTCTTATAGTGCTGGTCTGCTGACAATGAATTTTCTCAGATTTTGTTTGTCTGAAAAAGTTTTTATTTTGTCTTCATTTTTTAAATTTAAATTAAAAAAAATACAGTTTTTAACCAATATTATTTTTTATTAGTTTCAGGTATATAGCATAGTGGTTAGATAATTACATACTTTACAAAGTATAACATGATTTTCAGTATCCACCTGGTGCCATACATAGTTATTACAATATTATTGACTGTATTTCCTATCCTGTGACTATTTTGTAACTATCTATCTGTCCTTCTCAATCTCTTCACTTTGTTCATCCAGTTCCCCAAAACCCTTTCCTCTGGCAACCATAAGTTTGTTCTCTGTATCTATCAATCTATTTCTGTTTTGTTTGTTTATATTGTTTCTCAGATTCCACATTAAGTATGGTATTTGTCTTTCTCTTACTGACTTATTTCATTGAGCATAATACTTCCTAGGTCCATCCTTGCTGTCACAAATGCTAAGATTTAATTTTTTTATAGCCAAGTAATATTCCATTGTATACTACCAATTTTTTGTCCACTCATCTAGTGATGGGCACTTGGATTGCTTTCATAGTGTGGCTATTGTAAATAACACCACAGAGAACACAGGTGCATATATTCTTTTGAATTAATGTTTTGGGTTTCTTCAGATGTATACCCAGAAGTAAAGTCATTGGGTCATAAGGAAGTTCCATTTTTAATTTTTTCAGGAATCTCCACAGTATTTGCTATAGTGGTTGCACCAATCTGCATTCCCACTGATAGAGCATGAGGGTTCCCTTTTCTCCACAACCGCACCAACATTTGTTGTTGGTTAATTCTATCTAATAAAAGAGTAATATGCAAATTAACCGCCATTTCATGATAAAGATGGCGGCACCCAAAGATGACAGCGCTGGCTGGAGCCATGGAGTCTGTGGGAGAGTGGGCAGGAAGCAACCCAGGGAGCCAAGGCTTCCTGCCCACTCTCTTGCTCCCCACTCTCTGGCTAGCCTTGGCTTCCTGGATTGCTGGGGCTGGAGCCAGTGGACACCCCCTGCACTCCTAGGTCCCTTCCTCTCATTTCCAGGAAATAAAATATCCACTATGCACCCACCTTTTGGCACAACCCCTGCCCACCAGGGGTGCCCCTTTTCCCAGCAGGCAGCACTGCACAGCTCCTGTGCACCCATCTTCCTATACCTTACATAGACAAATACGTGCAGTCAAATACAGGAATTTAGGCCCCTGATGTCAGCTTCCAGCTCTCAGGGCACTGTATGGGAGACCTAAGGGAGAGGCTGGAGATGGTGGGAAGGAAGGAGGGGGAAAGGCACCAATCAGCAGTTGCTCCAGTCCTTCCAAAGTTTCCCTTTTTGTCTGTGGGTTTGCTCCCAGGCCCTGCTCAAGCTTTCCCGGAATAAGTAGCTTTAGTGAGCAGGAGGATAGCTGGGCATTGTAAGGTAAGGGCTGGTTGCACAGATACAATGCAGGGTGCAGGGCTGTGCCTGTCCAGGGCTGGAGACAATGGGAGGGAGAGTGCCTGGGCACCTCTTCCTATGCCTTAGCCTCTGCCTCCAACTGCCGCAGCCATCACAGCTGCCTGGGCTGCCTCCTCCCAGAGGTATTGTTGCAAATCCTCCTTCCTTTCCCCTACCCTCCATCTGCAGGTGCCTCAGAAACCCCCAGCCTCCCCGGGCATAAGCACCTCTGGGGTGGCAGCAACATAGGTGCAAGGTGTGGAGTGTGTGCCCTGCCTGGGTGGTAGATCCCATGCTGTGGAAGTGCCAGTCGAGGTGCAATTATGGGGTACACGCCATCGATGGGAAACCCTAAGTTTTTTGGGAAGTTCAGATTGTAATCTGGGTGGGGTTGAAGCCCTTTCCTGTGTGATCCCAGCCTGGGCCTTTCTGGGCGTCCAAAGGGCAGGGCCATACCAGTTGCTTAGAGCTTTCATGGAATCCCAGTTGTTACCATGAAAGGGGTCTAAAAATCCAGTTATCCAAGCTCCCATTTTACAATTGGGGCAACTGAGGTCCAAGGGAGAATAAGGGCCTCCCCAGAAATCAGTCACTAAAGGCCAAACTGTAATGAAAATAAATGGCTCCCAATTCCTAATTTCCGTTCTCTAGCATGTCTCCAGCACCTACAGGCTGGTGAGTGGGGGGGAGAGGGGGGCAGATGGGAGTGATGAGGTTGGCAGTTGGAGTGATCAGGTTGACAGGCAGGTGAGCAGTTAGGAACCAGTGGTCCCGATTTGCTAGAGGGATGTCCAACTGCTGATGCAGAATTGGGCCTAACTGGCAGTCTGACATCCACTGGGGGTCACGGCTTGGAGAGGGTGCAGGCTGGCTTAAGGGACCCCCAACCCCATACATAAATTTCATGCACTGGGCCACTAGTTTATTGATAATAACAATTCTGACAGGTGTGAAGTGATATGTCATGGTTCTGATTTGTATTTTTCTCATGATTAATGATGTTGAGCATCTTTTCATATGTCTAATAGCCATCTGTGTGTCCTCTTTGGAAAAGTGTCTGTTCAGGTCATTTACCCATTTCTTAATGGCATTGTATGTTTATTTTTTTGGTGTTGAAGTTGTATAAGTTCTTTTATAAATTTTGGATATTAATCCCTTATCAGAATATCTTTTCCAATCCAGTGGGCTGTCTTTTATTTTGTTGATGGATTCCTTTGCTGTGCAAAAACTTTTTACTACTTTATTTTATTTTTTGTGCAAAAGCTTTTCAGTTTTATGTAGTACCATTTGTTGACTTTTTCTTTTGTTGCCCTTGCCAGAGAAGATATATAAAAAATATTGCTAAGAGAAATATCTGAGATTTTATTGCCTATGTTTCCTTTTAAAAGTTTTATGTTTTTAAGTCTTTATTTCATTTTGAATTTATACTTGTATATGGTGTAAGGAGGTGACCCAGTTTCTTTCTTTCTTTTTTCCCTTCCTTCCTTCCTTCCTTCCTTCCTTCCTTCCTTCCTTCCTTCCTTTTTTGACATATATCAGTCCAATTTTCCCAACACCATTTATTGAATAGATTGTGTTTACCCCAATGTATCCTTTATCAAATATTAATTAACCATACAGATGTGGGGTTATTTATGGGCTTTCTCTTCTGTTCCATTGATCTACATATCTGTTTTTATGCTGGTACCATTCTGTTTTCATTTTTAAAGTTAATTTCACCAGGTACAAAATTCTATGTTGACAAGTTTTTTCTTTTAATACTTTAAAAATATCAATCCATTTGTCTTCTATTTAAATAATGTCAGGCAAAATATCTAACATTATTTTCATCTTTCTATGTTTGTTATGTACTTATTTTTTTCCTCTGGATATTTGTAAAATATTTTCTTCATTACTGGTTTTAGACAATATTATTATGTTGTGTGTCAGTGTGCTTTTATTTATGGTTATTCATCTTGAAATTGATTTGCATTTTTGGATCTGTGGGTTTAAAATTATTATCCAATTTGAAAAAAAAATTTGGCCATTATGTCTCCAAATATTATTTTGCCCACCCTACTCCATTTTTGATATTCCAATGACATACTTGTTAGGAAACTTGATATTGTTTTACAGGGCATTGGTACACTGTTCACTTTTAAAGTCTTTTTTTTTTGTGTTTCATTTGGAATTATTTCTTTTACAATGCCTTTAATCTTACTGATTTCTTTTCTTTCACAGTGTTTATTCTGTCTGCTATTAATCTCATACAATGTATTTTCTTTATCTTTTATTACTAAAAATTCCAAGTTGGTCTTTTAAAAAATATTTTTCTTATGCATCCTCATCATACCTATGTTTTCCTCTATAAATGAACTTATAGAGCACATTTATAATACCTGTTTAAATGTCCTTATCTGCTTATTTTATCATCTATTCCTACTATGTCTAAATGTAGTAATTGATTTTGTTTTCTCTTGATTGGATGTAGTATTTTCCTGATTATTTGCATGTCTGGTAAATTTTAGCTAGATGCCATGAATTGTAAATTTTAGGTTGTTGGGTGTTGATTATGGTTGCATTCCTTTAAATCGCATTAGATTTATTCTGGTATGTTTCCAGTTACCTGAAATCAGTTGGAGCCATCTGGAGTTTGCTAGGATAGCCTTTATTTTATGGGTACTTTAATTAGGCTACTAACGTCATATCTTTCAGATGATTCTGCCTTATGCCTGTGTATTATAAGATTTGTTCTGTCTGGTGGGACCATAAAAGAGCTTTGGGAATTGTTTGATCTTTCACTTTTCCAGAAGATTTCTCCCGGGTTTGGGGAAATTTACTCTCAATCATGTGTAGATTGATCCTCAGTCAAAGACTGGAGGGGACCTCTCTGCATATCTACAGAGTTCCCTCATCTCACTGCAGCTCCTACCTCTCTGATTGTCTATTTCACAGCTATAGCTGTTTTTCCTTCTTTAAATTCCATATCTGTCTCTTTACCTAAGTGAAACCTTTGGGCTCTTTTTAGGCACCCTTCCCTGTGTTGTAGCCCAGAAACTTCATCTAAGTAGTAGGCTGCAGAATTGTAGGGATTAATTATCATGTTTGTTTCCCTTTTCTCAGGGACTTAGTCCTGTTTTTCAATGTCAAAAACTTTGTTTCATATATTTTGTAAAATTTTCTAATTGTTTAAGGCAAGTGTCTCTATTTGGAACATAATTTATGGCTCTAGTGAACAAATCATACAAATTAAGTGAAGTAATCATACATATAGTTAATGCTTAAAATATGTAAACTGTTACTAATTAATTTTCTCTGTTATTTCAGAAAGCAGATATAGAACCAAAGGACAAAAGTGGTAGTTTGAAAGATTTTCAACTCAACCTTTCCAGAAATAAAATTTTAATAAGAAAATTGTAAGGTTCTGTTTGCTTTTAATCACAGGAAGTAATTATATAGGCTTTAGAAGAGAGGCTACCTTCTACAGTAATTTTATATTGCAGAAATTATCTCAATATTTCCTCCCAAATTGCAAATCTTATGATGTTTTTGCATAATATTTCATAACTGAAGAGTGCTAGAGTTGAAGTAGAGTTTGATTCCTGTGAATTCCTGTGAATTGAAATTTCTATGAGAAATCTTATTTTTTTTAATTTAATTTTCTTTTTTTTAAATTTTATTAATTTTTTATACATATCTCCCCATTGGTCCCCCCTCCCTCCCAGGCATACCCCAACCCCCCCCCCCCCAGTGTCTATGTTCATTGGTTATGCTTATATGCATGCATACAAGTCCTTTGATTGATCTCTTATCTACCTCACCTAACTTTAA
>PVJN01056922.1:0-12620 GCA_004026805.1 Lasiurus borealis
GGAGCGCCGCAGGCTGCCTGCCATCCCCTCAGAGACATCGTGTGTTTTCAATTACCAGCCCCATTTACCTCCTGGCTCGCTCCGAATGCCAGGCTATATTAGGTCATGCCAAGCCAGGCCTGTTGTGCTTTCTCATTAGCCGCATCGCATCGTATTTTTAGGGAACGGCCAAGGCCGAGGCGGTGCCAGCGGGCCGTGCTCCTCCCGGGTCCCCAAACACCACCTCCATAAAAACATCACGCCTGCGGGCCCCGGGCCCTGTGCTCGCTGCCGCCTCAGGAAGAGAACCAGCTCCGAACGGGGGGGACTTGGCCAGATAACGCCGAGGCAGCGAGGCGTGTGGTTCCTCTGCCTGATTTCCCATCCCCTCCTCCCGTACTCACCTCCCCCTCCTCCTGTGCTCATCCCCCCACAGCCCTCTGAGCTCCCGCTTTCTCTCCTCCCCCTTGTCCCCGAGAGACCACCAGCGTGGCTGTGAGGGTGCTCCTGTGCTCCGTCTCTGCCAAGGCCAGCATCCGAGAACAGTGTACACAGTGCTGCCTCGTGGTACAGCGGTACCTCGAGATACGAGTGCCCTAACATACGAGATTTTTGAGATACGAGCCGTCGAGCGAGCGATTTTTGCTCTGAAATACAAGCAACATTTGAGATAGGAGTAATCTCGCGGATCAGCCGGCTGCACACGACCCACCAGTTTACCGCGACTCGAGTGTCTCATAGTTTCCCACGCCTCAAGGTTACGGAACAAATTCAACTCGTATCTCGAGGTACCACTGTAGTGTCATTTGACTTGCCTAGAGGAGTGGTGGTAGGGTACCCATTTTACAGATGAGGAAGCCGAGGCGGCAAAAGGGAAGAGGATGTGTCTAAGTCACAGAGACAATAAGAGGATCAGGACTTCTGTTCAGAAGCCAGGCTCAGCTGCAGCCTAAGTCCACACACAGGGTCAACAAGAAGGGGTGTCCTCTCCCCCAAGCACCCTGCTCACCGCCGGAAGCCCCTGCAAGTGCCTCGGCCCTCTGTGCCCCTGTGCTTCCCCCCCACTGCAGCCGCCAGTGCCCAGGACACGGTCACCATCCACAGGGCCAGGGCTGGGCGGGAAGGAAGAGGAAAAGGAAGTGCTTTCTCTGACTTGGCACTTGTCTCTGACCTCTGCCTCCTGTTCCTAGTCAATCTTTTAATATCTATATTATAAAAACCCAGTGGCCCTAACGCTGTAATGACCAAAGACCAGTACAAGTGGGTAGGGCCGCGCGATTTCGCACACTGGACTTCTAGTATATCTATAATAATAAAAGCATAATATTGTAATTAGACCGGACTCCTAATTGACGTCCTTTCAGATGACCTTCCGGATGAAGCCAGGTCTGGGAGGGAAGCTGGTGCCGGCAGCCAGGGGAAGGCAGGCCTGCTCCAGCACAAATTTCCTGCATCGGGCCTCTAGTTTATATATATATTGATTTCAGATGGGAAGGAAGAGGGAGAGATAGAATCATCAATGATGAGAGAGAATCATTGATTGGCTGCCTCCTGCATGCCTCTCACTGAGAATCGAGCCCACAACCCAGGCTCCATCCCCTTGTGCCCTTGACCAGAATCGAACCTGGGACTTCAGTCCTCAGGCTGATGCTCTATCTCCTGAGCTAAATCAGCTAGAGCCCTTCTCAGTTTTAAATCAGTCTCTCTCTCCCTCTCCCTCGCCCTCCTCTTCCCTCTCTCATGCCCTTGGCTGAGTCTGGGGTTCAGCATCCCGGCCACCTCAGGTGGGAGGAGCTAAAGGCAGGGCTATTCTTCTGAAAGCTGTCAGTTTCTTCCTGCTCACAACGGCGCACAGGGTGTCTCCCACGGAGGGGGCCGTGGTCAGCCTGGGATGGAGGTAGCAGGTAGAGATCAAGGCTCATTTCAACACAGCTGCTGGCCTGGGGTCTTCTAAATCCCTGTGTCCCTGAGACCCTGAGAATAAGGCTGCCGACAGTGGAGGATCGGGGACCACCTCCAGATCCCTCCATGCTCTGTGCCCACTGCTCTTTGGGCCATTATCTCTCCCTCATGGTTCAGAACACAGAGCACCTAACAGGGCTGGCCCAGGGGAAGGGCACCTGACCAGCGCTCAATCCACCTTGTTGACGTGGCGACGGTCACTCTTTCTTCCATGTTCCACCCAAGCCATGAATCCAGGCTCGTTCTATTGAGGGCTCCATACAGCCTCTGAGACCCATGGACACAGCGTGGACCATAGATTAGCCTCCTTCTCTCACTGGCCACTTCCTTGCTCTTCGGCCACCCTACCCACACCTTCCTTCTACCCTCAGACTTTCTCACACCCACTGGCTACCCCACCCCCAAGACAACAAAAGCCTCAGGGTCAACAAGACCCCAGCAAACACCGCCTCGATGCAGGCCCCCTTCTAGATGCTGGTGGGGTGTGGGGGTGGGTCTGTGGAGAGAGAGCACAGTCTTGGCCCACCCAGCAGCCTCCATAGTTAGAGAGGAAAAGCTCACATAGACTTCCTTCCTCCCTCCTCCCTACCCCTCCCCAAATCAAACAACATGGGAAGTCAAAAATCCACCTACGTAACGGAATGAAGCAGCCAGAAGGATTTGGGGAGGAAAGAACATGGAGGAAGCGGGGAAGTTGGTAACACACCAGCTGGTGTTGGAAAGCAAGAGGAATACGGTCCCAGACATCCCTCTCTTCCTGGAATGGCGCAGCTTACACACAGTAGAGATATGCCACCCGGGCACACACTCCTTCCTTTTCCACGGGACCCACCGCACACGCAGCTGGTTTGCAGGCATTGTTGACACTTACGGGGTTCGTGCCCAGTCTCGGCTGCACAGTGTGGAAGGCTGAACGCCTATCCATGCATCAGGGCATCAAAGCCCAGGAGCGCAGCAGCTCTTGCAGGTTTCTCTGGTTTCTGTCTTAGCCCAGAGAGAAACCATTTCACCAAATCCTCCTCCGCTTAAACACCTGTAGGAGAGGGGACTTCACCCACCTGTGCACAGCTCGCCAGGACAGACAGCACGCCCCCGTTCTTCAAGAATGCAATCCCACCCTCGCTGGTTCGGCCTGCAGACTAAAGTGTCCCCGGGTTCGATTCTGCTCAAGGGCACGTACTTTGGTTGCAGGCTCCTCCCTGGCCCAGGCCCGGGATGGGGCTGGTGCAGGAGGCAGCCAATCCATGTGTTTCTCTCACATCGATGTTTCTGTCTGTCTTTCCCTCTCTCTTCCACTCTCTCTAAAAAAATCAATGGAAAAAGATCCTCTGGTGAGGATGAACAAAACAAAACAAAAACAGAAAAGAAACGTGATCCCATCTGTCCAGGGTACACACGTGTGGAGAGCATCGCACGGTGTGTGTGCCTGTTTTCGCTTCCCTTTTCCCACTTGACACTACATAGCAGTGGTTCTCAACCTTTCTAATGCCGCGACCCTTTAATACAGCTCCTCATGTTGTGGTGACCCCCAACCATAAAATTATTTCTGTTGCTACTTCATCACTGTAATTTTGCCACTGTTATGAATCATAGCTGTGTTTTCCAATGGTCTTAGGCGACCCCTGTGAACGTGTTGTTCGACCCCCCAAAGGGGTCGCGACCCACAGGTTGAGAACCACTGCTATCTAGTCACCTTGGCACTCGCTATCCGGTTCTAACCTGGTTTTCAATGGGCCTGCCTACTGACTTGGGTGTGTGCCATCACAGGAAGCATCAGTCTCACATTCATCAGATACAAGGACCTGCTGTGGGCGGCCTGAGAATCAGCAGGAAACCACGCCCCACCCTCACCTTGTGGAACTAACACTCTCTGGAATGAAACTTGATAAACACGTGGATATGACAAGATAACTATGTGGCCCTGACACGGTAGAAGAGGTTAACAATTTACTCCTTTATCAGATAAGGACGTTGAGGCTCCGGAAAAAGACACAACTCACCTAAGGTCAGAAACGGAGCCACAGTGCAACACGTTAATAAAAAATAAATAAATAAATAAATAAAATCACCTTAAAACACCGGTTTGAAGGGTGTGGGCCTGGCGCCCCCAGACTCAGTCCACAGCAGCTTCGGAGCAAAGCCCACTCCCATCCCCAATCCAGCGGAGAAAGGTCTGCACTGACCTGGCAACTCCCAGAAACGCCGGGGCCTTCACGTCAGCATTGCAGGTGGGGGCAGAGGCGGCCAGCTGGGCAGGTTACAATCAAGGCTCCGAGATGGGTCCCGGGTTGTAATCGGGTCTTCTGATGCCCGAGTCTCCGCTTTAAAGTGCCCTTCTCAGGAACACCAGCCATTCCCTCCTCTGAGACCTGGGCACTGTCCCTGGGGGCTCACGGGAGGGCGGGGTCCCTTGCAAACCAGCGAGTGTGGAGAGTGCGGGGATGTGGGTTCCAAGCCGTCAACCAGGGGCAGAGAGTCCGCGGGAAAGGCCCCGCCCCGCCGTGGATGGCTGCTGAGAGCAAACAGCTGTGGCGAGTCACAGGTTTCCTGGACTCCCTGCAAACACAGGGTGTTTCTCCTCCAGGGGCCTGGGACACGATTCGGCGAGATGAGTCCCAGATGGGGGGCTATCAGATCTTCTGATCCCAAGCGCAACCCCCCGGGTGCCCTGCATGGTCAGTGAGTCAGGGGCAGCTCAGGGGGCACACAGCCACGCACAGGCTGGTTCTCCGGGTGCAGAGAAGGCAGCCGAGGTTCAGAGACAGGCAGCAGGTCAGAGCAGTTCCCACGGCCTCTCAGTTTCCCACCACCACGGCCGGCGGAGGTGTCTGCGTGTAATTGTGTGCTCTGAGCCCCGGAACCCCTCTCTGGGGATGGACATTCACCCAGGGTGCGTGTGGGGGAAGGCGGTGGTATGCAGTATATTGCAAGCCAGGGCATCACTGAAATCCCAGGATCTGGGTCTGCACATGGACTGGCACGGCTTTAGGGTGACTTTGGGGGAGGCAGGGGCTCTGAGTGACATGTCAGCACACAATCAGGCCACGGTCATCTGTTCCCAGCACACCCTGCCTCATCAGTCTCCACGCAGCAGCAAAAATGCTAAACCATGTTCATCATCTGCCTAAACTGTCCCTAGGGGCCCCCCACACCCCTGGCCCCGCCCCCACTAACACCCAAAGCCTCCCATTGTCCTCGTGATAAATCCTTCCAGGTGGCTGCAGGCCTCTCAGCCCATCCCATCGCCTTTCCGCCTCTCACGGTCCAACTAACGTGGACTTCACTTTGCTGCTTGAACATATGATGCTCCTGTTTCACCCCAGTCCCTTTTCCGGACCCCTCCCTGCCCACCCCTCAGGTCCCCTCTAGCTGCCACTTCTCCAGGGACCTCCTCTGATGCCTCCCCAACAGTGAGTCGCTGTCAAGCATCATAGACTGCCTTAGGTAGAGAGACTCATATAGCATGTGCTCCTATGTTTGCTTTCTTCACTCAACAGTAGTATGAGACATGTCCATATTGTGAGGTATAGTTCTAGACCAGTGGTTCTCAACCTTTCTAATGCCGTGACCCTTTAAGACAGCTCCTCATGTGGTGATGACCCCCAACCATAAAATTATTTTCGTTGCTACCTCATAACTGTAATCTTGCTACTGTTAATGAGTTGCAATGTAAATATCTGTGTTTTCCGATGGTCTTAGACTCTACAGCAGCGGTTCTCAACCTAGCAAGGTCACCTAAGATCATTAAAAAACACAGATATTTACATTACGATTCATAACAGTAGCAAAATTACAGTTATGAAGAAGCAACGAAAATAATTTTATGGTTGGGGGTCACCACAACATGAGCAACTGTATTACAGGGTCATGGCATTAGAAAGGCTGAGAACCACTGGTCTAGACCTTCCCTTTCACTTTGCTGTAATAGTTTTCCCACTGTGCCACCCTCCTCAGCCTGCTTACACTCCCCGGTGCCCACTTCATGTCTGCCTCCTGCCAGAAGAAGATCTCTGGGTGAAGATCCTAATTATCTCGTTCACCACCCCACCCCCAGCACAGAGTGCAGGATCAGTGAGTGGTATTGCTTTGGGAACAGCTCAAAAAAACTCACTGTTGAATGAATGAATGAATGAATGAATGAATGAATGAAATAATTTACCATTTGTTAAGACTCTCAGTGCCTCCTCTGGGACAGGGGCATGAAAAAGAAGCCTTAACGTGTGTACCTGCTAAGAAGGACACTGAGGGATGCCCATGGGTGCTGAGGGAGGGGCAGCAGAACTCAGTGTACCCAGGGCAAGGGCACGGTAGGGTCATTGACCTGCACATCCCCACCCCCAGCCCCACCACTTCGCACCCAGACCCCAGCCTCACTGGTCCTCACTGCGGAGCAGCTCGGGAGCAGCTTCTTAGCGTCCCGGGCTGGACCCGAGCCACAGACCTGAGGACAGACAAACAGCCCAGGAACGTTGGCCACGAGCCAGCCACGGGGTTCCCTGGGGCTGGCTCTCACCTGACTCACCAGCTGGCGGGGAGGGTGCTGTGCAGCTGTCTGTCTGTGTCTAGATGTCTGCGTGTGCCTTTGGGTCTGTGTGAGGGGGCGATCTGGCCATACTCAGAACCAACCCAACACAAGCCCTAGTCGCCACGAGGGCAGTGACTCTGAGAGCCAGCTGTGCCCACAGGGGAGGGAGCAGCAGAGGAGAGAGCAGAGCCCAAAACTTGTGAGTAAGAGAGAGATTGAGGTTGATTTCGTAGTTCATTAAACTCTACTGAACACACTTTTAGATGACACTGGTCTAGACCTGCCATCTTCATTTTATAAATGAAGTGACTGGGGCTCAGAAAGGGCTTTGCGTGAGGTCACACCCTGGTAGAAGGCAAGGCGGGAACTGTACTCAGGCCTCCCAATTCCCAGGTCCAGGCTCTTTCCAGCAGGCCGTGTTCCCTTTTTTGTGTGTGTTTTTTGTTTAGTTCTAAACCCCAGGGTTTCTGGTAATCGAAGAGATCGATGCTCTTTCCAAAATAAACCCTGGGGTTGGTGATGGTGCTGCGTGACTCCACACGGCTTCCCTCACAGGCTCGCCCTCTCCGAGGGAGGCACCCTTTGCCTCTGCCCAGACCCCCATGCCCACTGTGGGCGCTGCAGGCCCGGGCAGACGCCTGCACTCCAGGCCTGGTGGCAGGCTGGGCTCTGACAAGGGCTGGAGCCGGGGTGTTGGATCCTGCTTCTCTATTTGCATCAGGAGGAGGTTTTCTGGGAGGATGGGGCCTCAAAGGGGGTCCGGTTGGAGAAATGAAAGCGGAGGCCCGCCCTAGGCCTTGCGGTGCTTCCACAGGGCTCAGCTGCTGCAACCAGAGCTGCCTTCCCTGCCCGCTCCCCCCCGCTTCCTCAGCTACAGTCCTGGCACCCCACCTCCCACACTGGACTCCCTGAGCTCGCAGCCGCAGCGACCCCTTCCCACTGCACACACACACAGTACAGGGAGATGCCAGGACCTTCAGGGCGCTCAGCATCCACGAACCCCGCCATGCTGTCACTGCTGTATGGCTACTTAAGGCTTCCCACGGGCACAGGGCAGGCCCTAATAATGACTTAAAGACCAGGGCTGGGCTCTGCGGGGCACATGCATGGAAGGGAGAGCGCTGCCTCACAGAACCTGGCATGGTGCTTGGCACAGAACAAGCAAAGAGGCCTCCTCTGGGTTGATCAGCAGCCCACCCATCCAATAGCACAAAAGGATTCCTGATGACTATCGATGGCATCAGAGAGTCGGGGAGCAGTGCGCTCGAGGGTCCCCAGAAGGTCCCATAACCAGTCACCCGTCCAAGGTCTCTGGTCCCTCAGCGGCACAATGTCAGAGCGGAGCATGTGGGTGGGGACTTCTGGCTCTAAAACCTGATTTGATGATCGAGTCATAAAAAGGGGGAGACCAAAGGCACTTTTCGGCCCTTCTCCCCTCCAGCCCAGGGCACAGAAGACACTAGTAAAGTCGTGCACCCAGGCTCAAGCGAGGGCACTACCGCCCCTCCAACTCCAGGCCCCTTGCAGGAGTAAATCTGGCCAAACAAGCTTCAGATCCAAAAGCCAGTGGCTTCTGATCCGCTAACCCGAGTCACATCAACTAGGAGATTACATCCTAAAGACAGGTCCTCTTGAGCTGGTAATCTGGACCAGATGCAGACAGGAAGCTGTGAGGTGACAGTCTCAGCTCCTGATCTTTCAGTAAGACCCCAGGAGGGGCCATCTCTCCTCCTCCAACCCCCTCTCCACCCCACCCCACCCCACACCTTTGCAGAATTGCTTGAACCTCTGCAATGAACAGTGATGCCCCTGCCCACTCCAGCCCTCTCTCCTCATAGCGCCCAGAACTCGTCCATCTCGGAGCTTCTCTGCAGCTGGAAAGTAGGAGGGTGTGGTGGGGGGGCGGAGACTGCCTTATGGGGCTTCATTACCCACACTTCCCCCTTTCCCAGGGAGCAGGGCCTCCGGGGGTGAAGGCAAGACAAACACAGACCCGCAGACAGAGCAGAAGAGTCAACAGATACACTGTTTGGATCTGCCCCTGCGTCTCAGACACACAGCCTAGTGCCTGGGGGCCTGCCAGGCTGGCTTAGTGTCTGGCACTGTTTGCCTTTGGGGCGATGGGTGCCTGGAGGGGGAGGGAGAAAGAGGCCGGAGTGGGGGCAGGGGGCAGGGCTCAGCACCAGACCAGGCAGCCGGACGTGGCCAGCGAAGGCCATGTATGCAGCCCCAGGCAAAGGTCACATGAGCCAGCAGTGACCTTTGCCTGTCTGCAGGCCCAGATGTTCCTACCTCTCTAAAAACCTCTGGGAACCGATGCCTTCCCTCCCCCCGGGACCCCTCAGGACCTAGATGACTTCTCAGGACTCTACACCCTGACACCCCCCCACCCCCAATCCCCGCTAAAAAAGTTAAAAAGACGAGTGTTGTCCAGAGCGTGCTCCAGGACCTTACAAAGTCCGTCCTTACCAAGTGCCTGCCTCACAGAGTCCCTCCTGCCCCAAACCATGACCCGTGGCTTGTGATGGCCCCTCAAATCCAGCTCCGGGGTGAGTAGCTCTCCATCGGCTGTGTGTGTGTTAGACACAGAGCGGCTCCAGCTGCACCAGGCTGCGAGGGTCCAGAGCCCTGTCACCCACAGCCATGGGACCCTGCGCAAGCCACGCCCCTCGGAAAATGAGGGGTGGGATTCTGGGATTTCTAAGGGCCCTCGCCACTTCAGGGTGCTGTACCCATCACTGTACGGGACGATCTTTAGCTGCCCTGGACAGCGGGCCAGAACTCAAGATTACAGCCACGCAACAGGAAGGACAGAAAGCTGTGAGGTGACACAGTTTCACAGCTTTTGGCCAGAGAGATTTCAAGCCACCAACCAAGACATGCTTCTATTTAGGCATTTATACCACACCGCGGGCTACACACCACATGTTGTACATCATCAGACTGTAAGGAGCGATACACATTTTGGAGTATGTTCCACACTTTGTGCATATGCCATACCTCAGGGGATATGCATGCCCTTTGGAGTATGTACACACTTTAGGGCATAGAGACACCCTGCAGTATGTGCACACTCCGTGTATATCCACACATTTGGGATATATAGCCCATACTCGGTGTACACGGCACACTTTGTGTAGAGACCTCACTGCTAGCAACCATGCAACTCTGGCAAGGTTCTGGGGCTCAGAATACAGACCCTGGAACCAGACAAAGCTGGATACGAAGCATTCCCACTTCTTGTTGACCTTGGGCAAGTCATTTGCCCTCTGAGACTCAGTTTCTTCACCTGTAAAATGGGGATAATAGTGGTCCTTCATTCATAGGGTTTGCGGGAAGATGAAAGGAAGGAAAACCTCTAGTGGGCTCCTCATTGTGTCCAGCACATCAAAAAAAAAAAAAAAAAACCACTTGTTAAATGGTACCTTTGTCACTGCTTGCACTTGTAAAGGTGCTTTATATAAAGTGCATGTATTTTTTTCAATTTAAAGATGTTCTCAGAATCTTATCTTGTTGGAAACTCAGATAACAGGCAGGAGCATTTAATTCATGTTTATTTCACATTTGATCTGTAAACTTTTTTTATTTAAAAAAATCCACTTGTCCTTAGCAACAGGTGCTGACATTAATTTTTCTTTAGTAAAATGAGAGAGTGCAAGCCTTAAAGAGTCTCTTGTCTGCAACGCGCGTAGAAACTCCTGTAAACACGAGGTCTCCACCCTCCTCTGTTGACTTTGGGAATTCATCAGTGACACGATCTCAACCAGAAAAACAGAGGGTGGGGGGCTAGGGGGTGTGGGGGGGGGAACGGGGATGAGACACTTTGATACCTAAGAGCTCTTGGGGCAGGAACTGTACAGTCTGGCAGGCCCATTTGTCTTCGCAAACTGTTTACCTTGGGCAAATCGTATCAGGTTTGCCTCTTCCACATAATTTACACTCCTCTGTGTCTAAAAACAGCAGCTCGGCCGTATCCCCACCGTCAGCACTCCGGGAGACAGAGAGGCGCACGCACGTACACACGACAGAAACACACGTGTTCTTCGAGCAGTGGCCCCGGAGAAACGGAGGGAGGGGGCATGGGAAAGAGGTTTTTAAAGTGAGTTCCGAGGTGCGTGGTAGGGGGCAGGGGGGTGATGGCTTTATACACGGGGCTGATGCCAGCCGGAAAGGCTCCTTGCTCCTGTCCTGGTCCATCGCTGCGCTATGTACATAGGAAAAGGCAATTATGCTGTGAGGCACAGGAAGGAAAATGGACGCGTCTCTTCCCCCCTCAGGACATCTCCGGGCAGAGCCAGGCCCCCCAGGGGGACGGGTCACCAGTTGCTGGTGCAGAAGGACACGTGGGGACGTCATGGCACTAGGAAAGGGCTGGCCTGGCCCAGGGACTCGCCCGGCGGCCCCCCAGACACCACGTGTCCGCCTCTGGGGCATCTCCCATCTCCAGGATCCCATCAGGATCCCGACCACAAAGGCCAAGCCGTACCTTAGGGGACCCCCCAACCCCCCAGACCCCCACCACCCTCGCCCCGCAGGTACTATATCAAAAATAGTGTCTATTTACAGGGGAGGATGGGAGGGCGGGCTGGGCGGCCCTGAGTTATGTTTAAAAATAGAGATGGGGGAGGATAAAGGGGCCAGGGCCAGGTGACCCCTTTCCTTAACCCTTGGAGAGCCACGTCCCTCTGGGCTCCAGCAACTGCTCTGGACGCAGGGGAGGCGGAAATACCCTCCGGAAAGGAAACAATACTGATTCGGGGGGCGGCCCGGGGACCCTGGAAGAGTGTCTGAGTCTGGAGCGGCCCTCACAATAGTGGGGGGATGCGGGGGACGCCCTCTCCCAGCAGGTGTCCCTTCCCGGGTCGGGGAGGGCAGCTGTCCACCTGGAGGAGGCCGCAGAGCCACCCGGAGGCTGGGGACCAGCGCGCCCAGAGGGGACCGGGTGGGTAGATGCGCCCTGCGCTCCGCCGCCGCCGCCGCTGCCTTCGAGGGTCCGCGCGAGCCCTTGGCGGGGTTTCGGGAGGTCGGAGGGTCGGGGGGGAGTCCGGGGGTCAGACGACCCGCTTCCGGTCCCCGCGGCAGAGGATCTTCTTGAAGGCGCGGCGGAAGTCGTGGTTGAAGATGGTGTAGATGACGGGGTTGAGCGAGCTGTTGCAGTAGCCGAACCAGAAGAAGAACTTGAAGAGCGTGCGCGGCACGGAGCAGCCCACGGCCGTGAGCGTGTAGGTGAAGAAGAAGGGGAACCAGCACACCACGAACACGCCGATGACCACGGCCAGCACGAAGGTGAAGCGCTTCTCGCGGTTCTGCCGCCCGCGCCAGCGCGACGCCCTGGCGGCCCCCGCGCCCCCCGTGCCGCCAACGCCGCGCTCCTCCTCGGGGCCGGTCCCCAGCGCGCCGGGCCCGCGCCGCGCCAGGCTGTCCCCGCGCTGCGTGGCCGGGCTGTCCCCGCGCCGGGCCGGGGTGCGGCCGCTGCGCTCGGACCGGCGGGAGGAGCCCGGGCCCCGCTCGCCAACGCCGCCGCCGCCGCCGTGCTCGGACGACGAGCTCTCCTCCAGGTCCAGCGCGTCCGTGTCGCGCGGCCCGGCCGCCGCCGCCGGCGTGCGCTCCCCCGGGGCGCCGTTGAGCTGGGTGGGCAGCGGCTCGGCCTCCTCGCCATCCCCTGCGGGACCCCGATTGCAGCCGCGCTCGGGGCCCAGGCCGTTGGGCCGGCGCTCGGCGGCGCCCCCCGGCGGCTGGGGCGGCGGCGGCGGCGCGTGGTCCGGGGCGCGGCGGCTGGGCGGCACGCGCGTGCGGCGCTTGGCGATCTGGTAGATGCGCACGTAGACGAGGATCATGATGAGGCAGGGCGCGAAGAAGGAGCCGATGCACGACGCGATGACGTACCACTTCTGGTCGTTGATCTCGCAGCGCGGCTCGCCCCGCGGCCGCCCGCCGCCAGGCCCTCCGCCCCCTCCGCCCCCTGCGCCGCCGCCGCCGCCGCCGCCACCGCCCTTCTTCTCGATGGAGATGAGCGGCGGGAAGGAGATGACGGCCGAGATGACCCACACGGTGACGATGATGGCCTTGATGCGGCGCGGCGTGCGCTTGAGGTTGTACTCGATGGCCTGCGTGATGGACCAGTAGCGGTCCAGGCTGATGGCGCACAGGTGCA
>PVJN01056923.1:0-12619 GCA_004026805.1 Lasiurus borealis
GCCGGAGCTGCGGGGAAGAGGCCGTTGTGTACATGGGCCGCAGCGACCTCACCTCGTTTGCTCCCCCAAACCGCCTGCTCCCGGGGTTCCGCTGTCCCACCCCCAACACTGGCCCTTTCTGAAAGCACCGCATTCATCATGTCACTCTGTCGCTTCACTCACAGGGTGACCTTGTTGCTGGGAAACGGGGGACAGTGCATCTGCCTTCCTGCCCACCCAGGACAGCCCGGGGCAGGCAGTTGGGGATTTGCTGTGGGGAGGCCAGGACCACTGTTATCGGGGTGACCCTGTGCCAGCTGACCCTGATTCCCCAGGGCGGGGGGGGGGGGGCTTTTAGCCAAGTGGCCGTCCGACTCCCGCTGTCCCCGAAGCTTGTGGTTTCCAGTGTCATTGGAATGAGGTTCTTGGAGGGCTGTGTCACCTTCCGGCTGGAAGTGCGTCGGGGGCCCCACGTCGTATGGGTTGTCATGGGTACCTGCATCTGGCACGTTCCCGGTGACACGAGCCAGGTCTCCAAATCGCATCCGGAATGGGGTCGTTTGCCCCTGGGGTCGAAATGGAGTGCACACCTTCGGTCCTGGGGACCGTCCCGGGCTCCTGCCCTCAGGTCCTCACCCAACTGTTACAGGTCTGGATGCTCACCTTTCTGGTTCTCACTTAGCTCCCCGCGTCCACCGCTCTGGGCACCCCGAGGCTGGGTGGGGAGCCTGCCCTGTGCACTCTCGCTGGACCCTGTGCTACCTCCATGACCCCTGCTGGACGGTGGCATTCATGCGTCTGGCCCGTTTCAAGGACAAAGTGTGTCTCGTTTCCCCTTGAATTCCCAGCAGCTAACTCAGCGTAAGGTGTGTTTGGAAGTCTCCCGTGCCTTTCATTGTATTAAACCCAGATTTTTCCCAGGGCCCACAGCTCCCACCTCCCTCTCCCCTTTCTCCTGTCTCAGCCCAGCCCAGCAGCATGGATGACAGGAGGGATCAAGGGGGTCTGGAGGAGAGGGGGAAGGTAGCATCACTGAGCAGAGATGGGGGAGACACAAAGTCCAGTTCGATGGCTTGGATGAAATTGTCCCCCAAGGAGAGGTCAGGTGAGTTCCAGGGTGACCAGTCTCTGAATGGTCCCCAGGAATCCTGAGCACTGTGGGGTCATGAAGAGAAGGTGGGCTTTGTGGACAGGCCTGCCTTTACATCAAGACCCTCTCAGACGAGCTGTGTGACATGGGACAAGTCACACAGCTCCTCTGAGCCCCTGTCTCTGCATCTAAACAGTACCCCACAGCCGAGGCCAGTTTGCCTCGGTGAATGGAGCATCGGCCTGTGGACTGAAGGGTCCCAGGTTCGATTCTGGTCAAGGGCATGTATCTTGGTTGTGGGCACATCCCCAGTAGGGGGCGTGTAAGAAGCAGCTGATTGATGTTTCTCTCTCATCGATATTTTAGCTCTCTGTCCCTCTTCCTTCCTCTCTGTAAAAAATCAATAATGAGTTCACTTGTCTGAGGCGCCTGAAAGCAGTCAAATGCAGAGAGACAGGAAGTAGAATAGTGGCTGTCGGGGCCGAGGGGTGGGGAGGAAGAAATGGGGAGTTGGTGTTTAATGAGTTGGTGTTTAATTCCGTTTTATAAGGTGAAAGTTGTTCCGGAGATGGATGGTGGTCATGGTGGCACAACAGTATTTAATGCCACTGAACTGTACACTTAAAAATAGCTCCGATGGTAAATGCTATGTTACTTATGTTGTGGTATTTTGCTATAATTAAAAGATGTTTTCATGGGAGTAGAACAATAAATTACCTTAATGCAGGGCTCCAGCAAGATTGACATTGGACTGGCTAATTCTTTGCCTCGGAGGTTGACCTGTGCCCTGTAGGATGTTCAGCCGCACCCGTCTTCTACCCACTCAATGCCAGTAGCACCCCACCCAGGAGAGACAACTGAAAATATCTCCAGACATCACCAAATGCTCACTGAGGGGGAAAATCACCCCAGGGTTGAAAGCTACTGCTTTGAGAGCTGTTGAGAGAGAATTGAATGAGTGGCAGAATGACCAGTCACTGTGATGCACACTGACCACCAGGGGGACAGACGCTCAATGCAGGAGCTGCCCCCTGTGGTCAGTGTGCTCCCATAGGGGCTGATGGCTGGTGAGCGCAGCAGTGGTGATGGGATGGCAGTTCTGATCGCTAAAGGGCGCAGGCCAGGTTGAGGAACCCCCCTGCCCCTGTGCATGAATGTCGTGCACCAGGCCTCTAGTCAATAATAACGAGACACAGGTTGGTACCGCAGGCACTCGGCCCAGGACCGAACTCATAGCAAGTATCTGCTATTGATAATTGAGGTGGTTGTAGAGATGGTGGAGGTTGGTGTCATGGCAGAGATGGTAGACATGGTGGAAGTGGGTATAAAGCTAGATGGTGGACATCATGGTGAACATGGAGTTAGATAGTGGACATCATGGTGAACATGGAGATAAATGGTGGATATCATGGTGAACATGGGGGAGGCGGGCATCATGGTGAACATGGGGGAGACAGGCATCATGGTGGAGATGGTAGACCCAGGAGAGGTGATGGAAGTAACAATGGCAGTGATGGTGGAGATGCAGGAGTGATAGTGGTGATGATGGTGGTGGTCATGGAAAACACATACATGCCACCCGGAGAAGAACACGTTAGGCCCTCAGTGACCATCTCTGCTCACTTCCTCCCGGACGGGGACAGGTTAGGGAAACTGCCTGCAGGTCCGTTGGATGCTGTGCTCGTGCCTGCGACCTGTGGCTGTCCTCAGGCTCCGAGGGAGATGGGCTGGAGTGTAGGGTGGCAGACACAGTCCCAGTCCTGGTGCAGGACACAGGGGCCAGGACCAAGCAGGAGCCCTTGGCCAGGGAAACTGTCTGCTGCTACATCTTCCTCTGTGGACATCAGCTGACTGTTTAATCAGGAGAAGTGTCTGCCCGCCGAGGCAGGGAGGTCAGCGGGGAATTTTCCCTACACAGCCATCGGCACTTAATGAAAGTGGTGGAGGGGGCAGAGGTGGGCACTCTCAGAAATGAGAGCCGCTGTTCCAGGCATCCCCCAAAACCCCGGCAGCAGGAGCCGGCGTGCACACCTCAGATGCCCCTGCCTGCAGTCTTCCTTCGCAGAACGGCCATGTTCCCCACAACTAAGACCCCGGTGCCCAGAAAGAGCACTGCACAGGGAGTCAGCGGGCCTGGGTTCCACCCACACTCCCGGGGACCTGAGATGAGTTGCCCAATCTCTCTGGGCCTCGCATCTGCAAAATATAGGGGGAGGGGTGGCAGGGAGGGGAGCTAATGTGTCAAAGGTGCCCTCTGGCCGAGACCGGTTTGGCTCAGTGGATGGAGTGTCGGCCTGCGGACTGATAGATCCTGGGTTCGATTCCGGTCAGGGGCATGTACCTTGCTTGCGGGCACATCTCCAGTGTGAGGTGTGCAGGAGGCGGCTGATCGATGTCTCTTTCTTATCGATGTTTCTGACTTTCTATCCCTCTCCCTTCCTCTCTGTAAAAAATCAATAAAATATATTTTTTAAAAATAATTTTTAAAAAAAGGTGCCCTCCAATCTAAGATGCTCAATGCAAGAGCTGCCCCCTGGTGGTCAGTGTGCATCATAGCAACTGGTCATTCTGCCGCTCATTCAGTTTGCATATTATCCTTTTATTACAGAGGATGATCTGGTTGGAGAGAATCTTCTGGCACAGCCAGTGTCAGAACATCTAAGTGGCCCCGTGAGTCTGGGACCGCCCACAGATCATGGCCGTAAGTGCTCCCTGCTGTCTCTGGGTGCTCTGAGGCCCTGGCCAAAAGGCTCCCCGTGTGTGCGGAAGGACAGAAGCTGCTCTGCTTCTGGTCCTTTCCGGTTGGAGTCTGGGGGCTAGTGGGCAGGGCCTGGCAAGGTGCCCGCCAGCCCAGGCTGTGCCCTCACTCAGTGGGCAGCAGGGGAGTGATGGCAGGGTGAGCTCTGGCTGAGAGCCATGGGACCCTCGCCCAGGGGTCCCTGGAGGACCGGGGTTGGGTCTTCCTCCAGGGTGTGGGTGGGGGAGCCCCTTCCCGGCACGTGTAGCTCCTGCAGGGAGCTGGGTGAAGAGCTGCCACTCTGTCCCCACCGAGTCTGGGTTGCCAGGGCCTTTTCACACTTCGGGAAGACTCGCCAGCTCTCCGGTCTTGGCAGACAGTTCGAGGGACACCCCAAGTGGTCCACGAGCGCAGCAGACAACGTCGGAGAGAGGCGAACTAACTCAGCCATTTCGCAGGCGGACTGGCAGAGATGGAGAGGGACAGAGAGCCGTGGCTGGCCTGGGGTCAGGACCGCTCACAATCCTCAACTTGTGAGGGTGCGTCCTGGGAAACAGTTAAGAATGTGTGCACGGACGCTCCTCGCAGCTCTGCCTCTAGAAAGACAAAAAACACAAACTTCCTGGGGTTGGGTAAGTCACGGCTCATCTGCACCATAAAACACTCGTAGCCGTTACAGCGGATCTGTGACCTTTGGGCTACCCTGTTTCCCCGAAATTAAGACAGGGTCTTATATTAATTTTGTTCCCAAAGATGCGCTAGGTCTTATTTTCAGGGGATGTCTTATTTTTCCATGAAGAAGAATACGGTACACATTTATTGTTGAACAACAAAAAAAAGGAAATTTATCACCTGTCTATGGTACGGTAGTCGTTGCCATCACCAACCAGCTCACTGATGGGCCGCAGCGCAGCCGGAGCTGTTCAGGCAGTGCGAGGCCTCTTTAAATCAGGAGTCAGATGCCTTACAGTAGTTTCGGGGGCCTTATATCCCAGGGAGGCCTTATGTTCGGGGGAGGCCTTATTATGAAGGAGATCTTATTTTCGGGGGGGGGTGCCTTATATTACAGCGAGAGGCAAAACTCAAAGTAGGTCTTATTTTTGGGGGATGTCTTACTTTCGGGGAAACAGGGTAAATGGAGAGATGTTCCTGGTATGGTTAGCCAGCAGAGTGGCGAAGTATATTTCTACCTGGAGGATTTGTATACACGTCCCACAGAAAAATCTAGAATGGTATTAGACATGTATTCGTGGGTCCTTTTGTTCCCCTTTTTATTTCTGTTCTGTGTGTGCAGGCTTTGTTTACAGGGTGGGGCAAACGTGGGTTTACAGTTGTTCTAATGGAAGATAATACAATCATTAATAAATAAGAGTACAGGAATAAAGTCTGTGTTTTGCACACTCACGGCTATACTAGTAAACCTACGTTTGCCCACCCCTGGAGTAAGTGGAATTAGGAAAACAAAAAATATATATTTCTTAAAATATGTTTTTATGGCCAAGACCGGTTTGGCTCAGTGGATAGAACGTCGGCTTTTGGACTGAAAGGTCCCAGGTTTGATTCCGGTCGGGGGCATGTACCTTGCTTGCGGGCACATCTCCACTGTGGGGCGTGTAGGAGGCAGCTGATTGATGTCTCTCTCTCATCGATGTTTCTGACTTTCTATCTCTCTCCCTTCCTCTCTGTAAAAAATCAATAAAATATATTTTTAAAATATATATGTTTTTATGGATTTTGGAGAGGAAGCAAGAGGGAGAGTGAGAGAAACGTCAAGGATGAGATAGAATCGTTGATCGGCTGCCTCCTGTGCATCCCCCACTGGGGATGGAGCCCACAGCCCAGGCCTGTGCCCTGACCGGGAATTGAACGGTGACCTCGTGGTTCATAGGACAGTGCTCAACCACTGAGCCACCCCAGCCGAGCCCACAGCACATTTTGAATGACAGAAAGGGCTTCGGGGAGCTGTGGTGGATCTGGGTGCGGCCGTCCTGGAGGCCAGGTCCGGGAAAGGCCCCGAGAGATCCCCTGGCCGGGGGCCCAGGCGCTGACAAGGGATGAAAGATTAATCTGCTCTCGGCCTTCCTCTGTGTCACCAGCTATTTCAGGAGGACGGCACTCTTCACCCTCCCAGCTCAGGTGTCAGCTGCTGGGAAGAAGTCATCAGTGACCCGAGGGGTGGCGGCTGGCAGGTCCTGAGTCCCCTGTACAAGAAAGGTGCCTTGTTTTCTGTGCATGCCCTGGCCGAGGAGGAACAGTGCCCGTGAAGGCACGGAGCCGCGGCTGTCGGCAGGGACCCACTCCCCTCAGTGCGCCTGCTCCCTGAGTTTTCTCCCTGGGAGAGGGGGCCAGTGGCCTCGGTCCTTCCCCCTCTCCGGGGCTCTGCAGTCACCCCGCCCGTACGAGGTTTGGTAGAACAGCTGGCAGAGGGGATGATTTATGGCTGTGGGACAGGGACGGACGAGACAGGTGTCAGCCCATCCTTGTACACCATCTTCCTCCAATCCGTTGGGTGGACCTCTTGAGGATAAACAATGGCAACCACCCTAGGTGGTTTGGTTCAGTGGATAGAGCATTGGCCTTCGGACTACGGGTCCCAGGTTCGATTGCGGTCAAGGGCATGTACCTGGATTGTGGGTTCAGTCCTCACCCATTTTGTTTGTGGGCGTGCAGTAGGCAGCCTATCAATGATTCTTTCTCATCATTGATGTTTCTGTCTCTCTCTCCCTCTCCCCCTCTGAAATCAATAAAAATACCGTATTTTCCAGCGTATAAGACGATTTTTTAACCCAGGGAAATCTTCTCAAAAGTCGGGTGTCATCTTATTCGCCAGGTGTCGTATTATAGGGCCAGTATATCCCAAACTCTGTATTTTAACTGGAAAAGTTGGGGGTCGTCTTATACGCCCAGTCATCTTATATGCCGGAAAATACGGTATATTAAAACAAAACAATACCCAAAAAAAAAACCCCAAAAAAACATGTCAGCCAACTCTGGCGAATGTGAGCAAGAAAGGGGCTAATTTCAGGGAAATCAGGTAACTCACAACCTGAAGAAACTCCAGGGACAGGCTCAGCATAGAATGAGGCCGCTCCACCCTGGCTGGTGCAACTCAATGGCTGAGTGTGGACTTACGAACAAGGAGGTCCCGGTTCAATTCCCGGTCAGGGTACCTGGGTGGGTTGGGGGCTCCCAGGAGATCTTAGTCACCAGCGGATGGTCTTTCCCTCAACTCCTGTCCCTGCCTTTCACGGCTCCGCTGCCTCGGAGATAGACAGGCCACAGGCTCGATGCCCTGGGGGGTGGCAAACTCAGATGCGTGCGCAGGGGCCAGCCAGGTGACACGGGTGAGTGAGCAGGCCCACGGCTGTGTCCTGTCTCATTACAGAAGCCTGACCGTTGTCTCCATCTGACAATATTGCCTCATCTCCTGAGTAAAGCGGTTTTTGAGATTCTTAAAATAAAAGGTCCGGTGATGACAGATGTGGCTGCGAATACTAGTCTCTTAATCCAAACCTCAGTGCCCGGCGCAGTGCATCACGTACCCGTTTCGGAGCAGCCAGGAGCCCGGCTTTTCATTTGTCATCACTGGCTCCCAGGGCACAGGAGGCTGTGCGGGCAGCCGGAGCTTCCTGGTCTGTCCCCATCAGGGCTTCCTTCTGCAAGATGCTCTCTCTGGAGGGAACTTGTTCTGAGGCTCCAGGTGTGGGGGGGCTGACCTCTGAGACTAGGGGGCGATGTGGTGGCTGGGGTCTGTCTCGGCTTTGTCATTTCCCGGACAAGTCATGTGACAGCTCAGTTTGAGCATCTGTAAAATGGGGACAGATACAGTGGCTCCTCATTGAATGGGCATTAAGATTCAATAGGCTGCCGAGACCGGTTTGGCTCAGTGGATAGAGCGTCGGCCTGCAGACTGAAAGGTCCCATGTTTGATTCTGGTTGGGGGCATGTACCTTGGTTGCGGGCACATCCCCAGTGTGGGGCATGCAGGAGGCGGCTGATCGATGTCTCTCTCTCTCATCGATGTTTCTGACTTTCTATCCTTCTCCCTTCCTCTCTGTAAAAAATCAATAAAATATATTTAAAAAAAAAAGATTCAATAGGCTAATGCGGTAAATCCCCAAGACTGGCGGCTGGCACACGTGGATGCCACATAAGTATTAACTGAGATGCTGAGGAGATGAAGGGAGAACATTCCAGATCAGGAGGGAAGGTCATAGAGAGCACCCTCCCGGCTTCCATGTGTCCCACTCTTCCTTCTTCTGTCCCTTTCCACTCCACTCTCCGCATGCCCTGGGTCTCCTCAACTCCTCTGGCTGTCCCTGGACCCAAGTGTAACTTTTCATTTTCTCTCTTAAAATATCATCTGTGGCCTGGCCGGCGTGGCTCCGTGTTTGAGCATTGACCTATGAACCAGGAGGTGGTGGTTTGATTCCCGGTCAGGGCACATGCCTGGGTTTCGGGCTCAAACTTCAGTGTGGGGCGTGCAGGGGACAGCTGAGCAAGGATTCTCTCTCCTCATTGATCTTTCTCTCTGCCTCTCCCTTCCTCTCTGAGATCAATAAAAATATAGCCCCAGCCAGTTTGGCTCAGTGGATAGAGCATCGACCTGTGCACCAAAGGGCACATACCTTGGTTGCAGGCTCCACCCCAGCCCGGGCCTTGGTTAGGGCGTGTGCAGAAAGTAACCAACCAATCCATGTGTTTCTCTCACATCGATGTTGCTCTCTGTCATTCCCTCTCTCTTCCACTTGCCCTAAAAAAATCAATGGAAAAATATCCTTGGGTGAGGATTAAGAAAAAAATTAATATATTTTTCAAAATATATCATTTGTTCCCATGTCCTGATGCCCCTCCCATTAGAGTTAAGTCTCTCTCTCCTGTCTTTCTCTACCTTCTCTGTCTCCCTTCTTTCCTTTCTTCTTCCCTTCCCTCCTTCCTTTTTTCTTTCTTCCTTTTTTGTATCTAGTGTGAAGCCTCACCCACTTTGTTTAATGCATGAATCAGAGAAAGCTGTTTAATAACTAAACATCTGTTTATAACTAAGAGTAGCCCTGCCTGAGCATCTTACCCACTTAGCTAAGCATTTCAGCCTAGAGCGGAATGGGGGGTAATAGGGAGGTAGGGGGTGGAAAGAGGAAGGGAGGCAGGGGGAGGATTCTGTCTCCTTCCCCACTCTCCTCCTGGGGACACGTGGCATTAGAGAGATTTCCCCCCCCCCAAAAAAAATATTTTTTTAATTGATTCCAGAGAGCAAAGGAGAGGGAGAGAGAGAGAAACATCAATGATGAGAGAGAATCATTGATTGGCTGCCTCCTGCACGCCCCATACGAGAGAGCAAACCGACACAACCTGGGCATGTGCCCTGACCGGGAATGGAACCATGATCTCCTGGTTCATAGGTCGATGCTCAACCACTGAGCCACGACGGCTGAGTGGAGACATTTTTGATGTCACAATGGGAGGGGACATGCTACCGGCCCTGGCAGGTGGAAGGCAGGGACAATGATAAGCATCCTTCCGTGCACAGGCCCGCCCCACATTATAGGTTATCCAGTCCCAATTGTCCATAGTGCTGAGACTGAGAAACTCTGGTCTAAAGTAGGATCCTGCAGGAGAGAAGAGGGAACCCCCAAAGTCAGGTTACCCCAACTCCAGAGTCTGCAGTCGGTCTTGAATGTGTCTTTGGAAGACCCTCTGGCACCTCTGCAGGGCCGGCTGACTCTTTGTCCGACTCTTCTTATTTCCCGGTCCTTTGTGAGCTGAGGAAACACATCCAGCCGGTGGATCTTATCGTGAAAGCGCCTCTGAGTGCGTTCCGGGGTCTCCCACCCGGGCTGGGCTCGTGTGCGGCCTTTTGTAAGCAGGCCTGTCTCTTCTAGCCACAGAGAAATGTGAGGTGACGTTTCCTCAAAGCGTCTCTGTAAAAATGTCAAACTAATCTCAGGGCCTGAAGAACATTGTGGAAAGCGGAATTGGCGTGAGGAGTCGGGGCGGGCTCTGCAGCTGGTGGTGTTCTGTGGTGGTTGCTTTCCAATGGACGCAGCCCAGTGCTCTGTGTCTGCTCAGGTAATGCAGCCATTGAACGAGGAATTATATGGCGTTTCTCGGTGTGATAATCCCCTTTTACGGCTTGAATGCTATCTTGGCTTTAGAAACTGCCTGTGCCTCATACCGCTTATTGGTGTCCATATTGTTTATTTTCATAACACCTTTGGCTGGCAGTGAGGTGGATGTTAAGAGGAGGTGGGTCAGGCCCTAGCTAGTTGGCTCAGTTGGTTGGAGCATCGTCCTTTATACCAAAGATTGTGGGTTTGATCCCCGCTTTGGGCTCACATGAGAGGCAACCAATCAATAGTTTTCTCTTACATGGATGTTTCTCTCTTTCAAAAATCTATTAAAAAATATATGCCTCAAAAAGAAAAGAGGGGGCAGATCAATGGATTTTTCTACTTTCCCATTGAAGAAAAGTGTCCACAAGGAAATCCCAATATAACACTGTCTTAAAGCTCTCCTGTTCTGTTCAAAGGTATTTAAAATTCTCAAAAGAAGTAAACAAAAGTTTGGCTTCTTAAAAAAAAAATAATAATCATAAACTGTAGTCAAGTAGAAGCTGGAGAAACCTGCAGAGCTCTGGTCCAGTTAATTCCTTGGGTATAGAAGGGAGGTACTAAGTCTGGGAGGAGGGACTGTGAGTCTGGTTGCTAGGCAATGGTTCCCATGGGGAGGAGAGCATCATAGATTGGCTATTGACACATGACAGATGGGCCAGGACAGAAGAAAGGAGGAAGTTCAGCCACTCTTAGTTCTTCTTCTGCTTCTGATTTGGAGAAGGAAATATATGCAAATAAAGACCCCAAAAGGTGGTTGCAGGTTTGCTCTGCAATTAACGGGACCACTCTTTGCAAGACAGAAACCAGTTAATTAGTGAGGTTCGAAGAAATCATCTCAACTTCCAGGTAATGCTGGAGATGGGTTGAGGGTCAGCTTTTGAATCCAGGAAGCGCTGAAAAAGTGAGCAATGGAAAGTTTTCCGGAGGGCTGAAAGTGTGAGAACAAACAAATCATCCTTTTTGTCAAAGAACAGTTTTGACAGCCGCCATTTTGGACCGTGTGACTTGGCAGCCGCCATGTTGGCCACATGGCTTGCAGCTTCCCTGGGGGCCACCATCTTGAAATAGCAAAGGCCAGTCCCTCCCTTTCAATTAGCCAATCCCAAAAGACTGTGTGCCTGAGCTCCAATCAAGAGCAAGGGACAGGTCACACCCGTCAGGGATTATAAAGCCGAGCAGCTGGCCTGCTCTGTGTGCATGCGATTCCAGATCATGTGTGTGCACCCTTGTACGTAGAAGTAAAGATGTTTTCCTTGCTGCCTGGCTCCCCAGTATGTTTTGTGTTCTACCAGGACTCCTGACTTGGGGGCTCGCCTTATTTCTAACAAAAGGAAGCCAGGGGTAAGCAGAGGTCACAGGCAGTAGTGCTTAATGACATAGGGTGTTCTTACATCTCTGAGAAGCTGTGTTGCTGAAAGCAAGCTCTATACACTCTCTGTGCTTCAGTTTTCTCATCCATAGTTGGCATCATAACAGTGCCTTCCTCAGAAGGTGGTGGTGCGAGTTAGAAGTGAATAGGTATGTAGCACTTAGAACAGTGGTAGTACTTCCCAAGTGCAATATGCAGGTGAGTTACTACTGTTTTGTTTTTCTCTCTTCTTCCACATCAGAAACAGAAGATGTGAGTTCTTTATGCATTTTAATGTCATGCATTCTTTTGTGTCTGAAGCCTATACTTTGTAGGTCGTTCATATGGTGTATCAGTCAGCACGTACAGATTGTGCTTGGTAACACGTACTAGAGCCCCCATCCCACGGCCTCTGCCACATCCTGCATCTCCCCTCCCAGGGGCGGGGTATTACCAGGTCTGGATTAGGGTCTACAGAGATCCTAAAGGCTAAAAGTTTATGCTGCCTTCCCATCACCATCCCGAGTGACTCAAAATTAGAAGAGTACGTGGCCAGGCCAGTGTTGCTCATTGGTTGAGCATCGACCTATGAACCAGGAGGTCAGGGTTTGCTTTCTGGTCAGGGCACATGCCTGGCTTGTGAGCTCCATCCCCAGTAAGGGGGCATGTAGGAGGCAGCCAATCAATGATTCTCTCTCATCATTGATGTGTCTATCTCTCTTTCCCTCCCCCTTCCTCTCTGAAATCGATTAAAAAAATATATATTTTTTAAAAAAACGTGTCTCCCATCATAGTTACACTGAGGCTTTAACAAAAAAAGCTCAGCCGAAACCGGTTTGGTTCAGTGGATAGAGCGTCGCCCTGTGGACTCAAGGATCCCGGGTTCGATTCTGGTCAAGGGCACGTATCTTGGTTGCGGGCACATCCCCAGTGGGGGGAAGTGCAGGAGGCGGCTGATTGATGTCTCTCTCTCATCGATGTTTCTAACTCTCTAGCTCTCTCCCTTCCTCTCTGTAAAAAAATCAATAAAATATATTTTAAAAATAAATAAATAAAAATAAATAATAAATAAAAGAAAGCTCAAATTCCATTCAATCAATTTCTCCCCCTTTTCTGTTTGGGGGGCCGCGCCTGCTTTGCACTTTGCAAGCGCTCGCCTTGCCAGCTTTTGGGCGATCCCGTGCTGCAGCCTAACCCTGCCTCTCGTCCCGCCCGCCCCGTCCAGGCCTCGATGAAATCCAGTGCTCCGTGCCCCCCGAGAACAGGAGGGTGTTCCTGCGCCAGCTGTCGGAGGCCAGCTTCCGGGAGTGCAAGTTCAGCCTCTCGCTCACGGACCTGTTCATCATCATCTTCTC
>PVJN01056924.1:0-12619 GCA_004026805.1 Lasiurus borealis
TCTTACATCCTTCCTTGCTCCCCTTGCCTCCTTTTGCCTTTCTCCTTCCGTCTCTTCTCCTTCCATTTTTCATTACGGCTGGTTCTGTTCTAGGGAGGGTTTATGCAGCTCCTGCCAGGAGCCCCCCGGGATTCTGTCCGGCTCCCCAGTGAGCTGCTGCCTCCTTGGGCCTCACTTGCTTAAAGCCCTAACATCTCTCTGTAGGACAGGCCTGTTTCCTGAAGGTCCAGCTGGCCGTGATTTCGCAGGAGTACTCCATCAAAAGGTACAGAAGCTTCTAGTGGTCGTGTGAAAACTGTTATTTATAAATGCTGGCACTGGCAGGTTATAAGCTGGTAATGACTTTATAAAAAAATAGTATATTTCTGAGTAATTACTCGACTGTGAAGATTTAATTTTAGAAGAGTTACAGTGTATAATATTGTGTCATCTATTAAAATCTGTTTAAAGTTATCCTGTACATGATAATCAGTGAAAAAAAGGCTTGATCCCTTACTCCCACCCCTTTCCTGAGGTGAACTCTTTAAACTGTTTTTTTCTTTTACTGGTGGCTTTGGAACTTTACTGGGTGCATGGAAACCTTAATTTCTAGTTTCAACAGCTTTAAACAGTGTTTCCCCACTGCTCACTTCCTACGCCTCCCTCCCCTCAACCCCCTCCACCTGCCACCTCCATCAGCTGTACCTTCTCATTGTCAGATGAGTTAAGTTAACATTTGGACATTCTGCAGCTACAACCAAGTCCATCACACTTTCCCTCAGGTTGACCCTGAAAGTTGAAAACCAACAAGCAGCATTTATTATTGTTATGGCTGTGTAAACATTACCCAGTGCGCGGCTATGCACATCTGCTCAGTGCCACTCTGCGCTGTGCCAGGGTTGCATTTCATTCTCTGATGACCCTCGTCATTCAGGGAGAATGTGCCTCTCATCAGGGACCTACAGATTCTCTTTCCTTTCATTCCAACTGCCTGATATTAGAGTGTATTTAGATACATAATATTTAAACAGATCCAAGTGTCAAAGCATATTTAAATGTATTAAATATGTACTATTAAATATGTACTATTTAAGTGCACATAAATTTAAAAACATATCACATTAAAATTTATACAAATAGGAATTCTTGCTTTTTGTTATTCTTAGAGATTATAATTGCTTTCTTTCCATTATCATTTACCTTTGTCATGTCCTGAAATCTTTTCAAACTTTCTATTTTTATGTCTATCAATTTTTAATCTCATTAATTTCCCCCCTTCAGGGCCCTTTGTTCCTTTGTCTTTTTGCTCGACTGTTACTATGGGATGCCCCTTCACAGTTCTGTATGCTTGGACTACTTCCTTTCCTTTCCTTTTCTTTCTAAGGTCATGTTTATGGAGGTTTACTTTCATCCAGTATAATTCACCCTTTTTAGTGAACCGTTTGCTGAGTTTTGATAGATGTCTACTCTCACATAAACCATCACAATCCAGAAAGAGAATGTCTATTGCTTTAAAATGACCCTGTGCCCCATTGTAGTCAGTTTGCCTCAACTCCCTGGCAACCAGGGACCCAATGTTTGCCCCTGTAGTTTTTGCTTTTCTCAGGATGTCATGTAATGTTTTTGTGTCTGGTTTCTTTCATTTAGCATAAAGCTTGACACTCATCTATGCTGATGCACTTAGCCCCTTATTTACTGCTGAGTGGTATCTCTATACATAAAAGGCTAATATGCAAATTATCCCCTCCGGAGTTCAGTCGTGAGACTGGGAGTTCCATCACTCACTGTGACGTGTGCTGAAAACCAGGGAGTGACATGGAATGAAGGAAGTCTCCAGCCAAAAGCTGGAAGGCCCCAATCGACCCCAATCACTGGTCAGGCCTAGGGACCTACCGGGCACGAATTTTGTGCACCGGCCCTCTAATGTGATTATATGTCTGTCTCACAGTTTGTTTATCCCTTCACTGACGGATAGAAATCTGGGTTGCTTTTAGTTTGGGGAAATTGAGAGTGAAGCTGTCATAAACATGCATATATGTTTTTGTGTGCGGACAAATGTTTGCTTTAGCGAGATTGCTGGTCATTTGGTATGTGTATGTTTAATGTTATGAGAAACTGCCAAACTGCTTTCCCATCTTGCTGTACCATTTCGCATCCCCGCCAGTGACATTTGAAGAGTCCTGAAGCGCCTTACTCCTTAGTCAGTCCTCACACCAACCCCAAAACTGGCAGGGTCTTCCCCTCTGTCTCAGTGGACCACCCTTCCCTGGGTGTTTTTAGAACTCCTTTGGCTAAGTGTGGGATGATGCCAACAATTCCGAAGATTGTCCCAGAGGACAGATAGGGGGAATGGGGAGGAGCACAGAGCGGGGAGGAAGAGAAAGGTTGTCACTGAGCAAAATGGTATGTGGTGCCGGCTGCTAGCCCGGTGGTGGTCCCTTCCTCGAGGTGGTGCCTGTTTGGTGTGGGCATGTTGTAGGGACGTGGTTTGGAGAAGACCGCAGTCAGAAGTAAGCGCATGCATGGAAGCAACATGTGTAGGCACCAGCTTCCTATGGCCTGGCAGCCTAGATCCATTGGGGGGGGGGAACTTGTCCTACTCCCCAGATCTCTTCTTCCAGGGCCGTTCCTCATGACCCCAGCATGGTCAGCGTCCGGCCTCTCTCAGGCCACCTCAGGGCAGCTGACTCCCAGACACCTCAGAACAAAGCTGGCGCTCCTGGCAGTGCGGCCAGGGAAACTTTGTGGGGTGAGCTGAAAGCAGTGTTGACTCTTGCTGTCACCAAGGAATGCTTGCCGATGAGGGCGCTGAGACAGAGTTGTTTTAGGGGTTTTTCCATAGTTCCCTTGATTCTCCTTTGATGCCAGAATGGACGTCGAAATGAACCTTACATCGTTGTGTGCTTTGTATGGAGGGCAGTGGTCAGACACCCTTTCGGTCTGGGCCCGCTGCTTTTGAGGTGTCCGTGCGATGCTACGGAAGGTGTGGCTGGCAGGTTGCTGGACATCCTGGGCTGGGGCTCAGGAGAGAAACTTGGGTTGCACAGACGTACGGTGGAGGCCATGGCGGTAAATGAGATCTTCGGAGGGAACCCAGACACAGGAGAATGCAGACGATGAGCCTGGATGGATGGGGGGGGGGAGGAGAAACATGTGTCAGAAAAGAAAACAGTAACTAGAAATAAGCCTGAGAGGGTGGGCCTGAGTGGCAGGAAGGCAACCAGAAGAGCGCAGGGCTGACGGGCAAGGACCCAGTGGTAGCTATGGCAGAGGGGTTGCCTAGCCAGGACGTTGTCGCTGGGAGAGAAAAAGGCAGTTTTAGCCCAGCCAGTGTGGCTCAGTGGTTGAGCATGGACCGATGAAACAGGAGGTCACAGGTCAGTTCCAGGTCAGGGCACATGCCTGGGTTGTGTGCTCGATCTCCAGGGTGGGGTGTGCAGGAGGCAGTTGATTAATGATTCTCTCTTGTCATTGATGTTTCTATCTCTCTTCCTCTCTTAAATTAAAAAAAAAAGGTACATATTTTTAAAAATGAAACAGAAAACAAAAGGGCCATTTCAGTGGAGAAGGGTGGAGAGGGAAGCCAGTTGAAACAGTGAGAATGATGGCCCTTCCAAGACATTCCCTGCAAGAAGAAAGAGTGAGCGGGAGCGGAAGGAGACTGGAGGTCTAGAAAAGATGGCATTGTCATCATCATCATCATCATCATCATCATTAAAGGGAGAGGCTCATACACATTGGGAAGAGGAAACTGGGGAGGAAGTGGGTGGAGATACTGGAACAAAAGAGGGTATCGGGGCCTCTGAGTGAGGGGCAGGGACGGGACCTAGAGCCCAGAATGAATCCTTTGGGCAAGGGGCCTCCCTTCCCCAGAAGCCTGAGGAGGTCCATTTGTCTGTTTAGTGGCAGAAAGTCTCCTTCTAACATCTTTTCCCCCCGACGAACCCGGGGAGCATCCATCTCACAGAGTCACACAGAGAAGCTGGCAAGGATCGTGCAGGCTCTTCCTCTCCTTCCCCATCCAGCTGACCTCAGCAGGGACGCAGTCAGTCAGGACAGCCAGGCGACACTCCCCTCCCCCGTAGCCCAGGGCGGCTCAGTGGCTCCTCAGGGAGCGAGGGGGCTACCACGACCCTCCCAGCCTCAGCCCACACCCTGTCTCCCTTTCAGAAGCAGCCCTGTCTCCTCTGGTCAGCCCCAACCTAATTACACTCGAATCCGTTCCATAGCATGGACCTTTTTTAGGCATTAGTGACTGGAAGAGCATTGTTCTATGACCTCACATTTTCCGAACCCACTTCACACAGATGGAATCTCTTGTAATCCTATAAGGCCAAACCCAGAGGAGGAGCGGGGCCAGGGAGGTGGGGCGGAGGGCCTGCTTCAGTAGATAGAACGGCCTTACTTCTGACATCTTGATAAATCTTTCTGCGCTGCGTTTGGGAGATTTCAGCACTGAGGAACGCGTTCATTCAACAAATGCCGCTCAGCATCTGCTGTGAGCCGGGCCCTGCCCTGCACGTCGCCTCTGTCAGCCTCTCTCTTGGTCTGTGTCACCATCCCTGTGTCATCAGCCAAGAAACTGATGGGAGAGGTGAACTTACCTGCGGTCGCCCAGGAAATGTGTGGCAGGGCTGGGGTTTGGGGTGAGGTCTTTGGCTCTAAGTCCTTTGATCCCTCTGTTTGATCAAGGAAGCTCTTCACCAATGTTTTAGTCTGCTGGGGATTTAATTCTCAATGTTACAGGCCGCCCAGTGCAAAAGGTTGCTTAGGGAATTGTCAAAACCCAAGAACTGCACATACGGTTTTTGAGTCACGGTCTTAGAAATGTTCAAATCAAATAAATTCAGGGCAGATGTATGAGCTGCGTGCTTCGGTTCCTGCCTGCATGACATCAGCAAAATGAAAGAGGAATAATAGATTTTTAAATAGTTCAAGACTGCAACAAGAGTGAGGTGTGGGAGAAGCAGAGGGTGTTTGGGGTTAGAGCTGATTCTGATGGCACAGGGCCTGGGAAGAGGTGGGAGATAACCTTTGTCACACACCACATGCTGGGCACTCCGGGTGTGTTAATCTCATCTCATTGTCATGATGAGCTTCACAGATAAATAGAGTGCTGTACTCATTTTAAGATGAGAAAATGGAGGTTCTGAGAGGATAAGCATCATGTAGGATCTGACCCGGGTCTTTTTTTTCTTTTTAATAATTTTATTTTTATTTACTTATTTTCCTAACCCCCTCACCCCATGGAATTTTAGAGACAGTGGAAGGGAGGGAGAGAGACATAGAGAGAGAAATATCAATGTGAGAGAGACACATCGATTGGTTGCCTCAGCACATGCCTCGACCAGGGCCACGGGTTGAGCCTGAAAACAAGGTATCTGCCTTTGACTGGAATCAAACCTGGGACCCCAGTCCACAGGCTGATGCTCTATCTGCTGAGCCAAACTAACTAGGGCTGAGCCTGGTCTTTCTAAGGCAGTGGTTCTCAACCTTCCTAATGCCACAATCCTTTAATACAGTTCCACATGTTGTGGAGACCCCCAACCATTATTTTTGTTGCTACTTCATAACTGTCATTTTGCTACTGTTAATGAATCGTAATGTAAATATCTGTGTTTTCTCATGGTCTTAGGCTCTACAGCAGCGACCCACAGGTTGAGAACCACTAGCAGGGTCGCCTAAGACCATCAGAAAACACAGATATTTACATTCCGATTCATAACAGTAGCAAAATGACAGTTATGAAGTAGCCACGAAAATAATTTTATGGTTGGGGCTCACCACAACATGAGGAACTACTGTCTTAAAGGGTCGTGGCATTAGGAAGATTGAGAACCACTTTTCTAAGGGGATGATCCACACTGCTCCCTTTCAGGAAGCCTTCCTAAGTTACTTATGACATGATATAAGATTGAGGACTCCAATGTACACACACACACACACACACACACACACACACACACACATAATTTTGGCTATTTATCAAAGAAGTAAAATAAATAAATAAATACATACATAAATACATAAAATAAAAGGAGCAATATTGGCCAGAAATTAGGCAATAACCATGCCTCAGTCATTGAACATCAGTTTGATGAATCCACTTCTCTAGCTGATTATAACCCATGCCTTCCTGGGATGGGCTTTGCGATTCACAGGGGAGAAAGGCCTTTGTCTTCACAGTTAAACAGTGAAAGGGCAATCATGATTAAAATAGGTGAAAAGATGCATCAGGGAGAAGAAGTAAATAAAGCTCAGGTAGGCCAAATATACATTTCAGAACAAGAAGAATCATGGTACATAGGTAATTTATTATTATTTTTAATCCTCACCCAAGATATATGTTTACTGATGAGAGAGAGAGAGAGAGAGAGAGAGAAAGAGAGGGAGAGAGAGAGAGAGAGAGAGACGCAACTAGAACATCAATTGGTTGCTTACCATAGGTGCCCCAGCTAGGGATCAAAACTGCAACCTTTTGGTGTAAGATATCGCTCCAAATAACAGCCACCCAGCCAGGCTACATGGGTAAATTTTATATCTCAAAGGCAATCACGTGCACTTTTGGAAAACAGTGGAGACAACTTATCTTTTCAAGAGGACGAATAATGGCGAGGCCCTTTCCCTTTTGTTAAAGGTTCTGCTGAGAATTAGGTCACGTGGAAAGTGCCTCTCAGTGCTGGCGCGTGTGTGGGGGTGGTTCTTGATAAATGGTTCTCGGTTAGTAGCGTTGTCATTACTGCTATTTAGGGTGTGAAGGCCTTGGCAGGGTCAGGGTGGTTGTGTTTCCTCATGTGGTGACTGGGAGGGTGATGATGCCATTTACACCAATGAGGGGCCAGGAGGAGGGGCTGTTTTTAGCCGCTGGCTGGTAATCAGGCGTTCTCAAGGCCAGGTCATTCATCTGGTGCCCAGCGCTGTCCGTTGCCTTCAGTCGGTTGTGGTTTAGAGTTGGGTCCTGAGATGCATTGGACGGGCGTGGCACTTCAGGCTTAACTGCTCGGCCAGCAAGTTTTGTCTTGTCCATTCCTGCCGCGTCTCTGGCTTTCTGGCTGATTTTGATTGGTGTCTATTCCAGTTGGTGGACAGCTGGCTCTCACTAAGATCTTATAAAAAAAAGTTCCAGGTGTGTGGTAAAATAATGTTATTAACAATACTGAGGCCTGATGTGCATTAAAAGGAGGTCTTGTCACTTAGGGGTGGAGAACTTTAGAATCTACCCCTTTCTCCATTCTCTGCTAGGGCTCCACCAACTGAGAATACTAGGCCAATGGTCGGCAAACCGCGTCTCTTGAGCCACACGCGGCTCTTGGGCCCCTTGAGTGTGGCTCTTCCACAAAATACCACGACCTGGGCAAGTCTGTTTTGAAGAAGTGGCATTAGAAGCAGTTTAAGTTTAAAAAATGTGGCTCCCAAAAGAAATTTCAATTGTTGTCCTGTTGATATTTGGCTCTGTGACTAATGAGTTTGCCGACCACTGTGCTAGGCATTTGAATAGGACCTTTCCTTGGTCCTTTCTACAACCCCCAACTAATCCCGTTAGATTGCTCCTGTTATTTCCCTTGGATCAGAACCAGCCCCGCTGACAGGTAAATTTTAGGTAATTTGATCAAACTATAATGCTAAACCTGCTGAAAAAGAGACAAGGCCCTGAAAGAGATCTTAAAGGGAACCTCTCCTCTGTCCCCGTTTGGTTATAAGATGGATGGGAGGGTCCTGCTTCAGGGAGGAATCGAGATAATCCCAGAAGCTTCCCTGGTTGCAGTGGGTTTGGATCGGGCTTTCCTTGACCCCAGGAGCAGAGGGTGTCATGTAGCTAATGACACTTGGGATTCTCCAGCCAGATTCAGATTTCGAATTTGCCTTTGGGGGAATGAGTTTCACTAGTTAAAAAGTTCCGTCCTCTCTCAGATAATCTGAGTCAAGAGGGGATTTCTGTTCCCGGAGAAGCTGGGGAGAGGCAGCGGTGAGGTTGGGTATTTTGGCACAGAAGTCCTGGGAAATGGGGCTGGGGCTGTAGAGAAAGCATCCCCCTGCCCCTCTCTAGGGTCCCAGGAAGCACCTCCTCCCAGCCCCCCCCCCCCTCTCCAGAGGCGAGGATCTTCCCACTCTGGTGAGGACAGCTCTTCCCCGCCTCCATACCCATGTCCCAGGCAGGTGCCCTGCTGTGTTCGCATCCCGCTCGGAACCGCTGCTGAAATGGACTCTTTGCTTCCTAGGAGCTAGCCAGCTGTGGATGGAGCAAGAAGGAGAAACATAGTCTCGCCCCAAACGTCGTGGCCTTTACCCGGAGATTTAACCAGGTAAGCAGCCCCTTGCATGTGCCTGTCCAGAGGGCAGTGTTGCCACCTGCAGCCTGCTGGGGTTCAGTTCCAAACACTCGGCCCCAGGGCCAGACCCCTCTTCCTGAACCCCCACTTTCATTCATTCTTGGGCCATCACTGTCCTCTTTTCTCCCAGCAGGTGGAACTGAACACATCTTTCTGTGTTTAAATCACTTCCATGGCTTCCAATTCCAAATAAGCTAAGGTTCAAGCACCTTAATTGGTGGGTCTGGCTGTGTCCACCCGCCAGCCTCGTCTCTTGCCCCGCTCCCTATTTTGCGGGCTTCAGCCACTCTGGCCTTCCTTCCTTTCCTAATGCAGACACCTCTGTCCCATCTGGCTTCCATGATGCTGCCTTCTCAGCTCAGAATTCTTCCTCAGCCTGAACGGCACTTCCTGGGGAGTCTTCCATGAACCCCGGCCTGTAGAAGTCTCCCCGTCATGCATTCCCTCACTGCACCTGTGCTTCTCCATGTGGCCCTCACTCACCTGTCCTCATTTTGTGTGACTCTTACCCGTCTGCGGGCTCCATGAGGGCAGGAACTGTGTTTGCCTTGTTCATCACTGCGTGCCCCACTTTTGCCCAAAGTCAGCATAGAACAGACCCTCAGTAAATGCGGAATGAGTGAATGAGGTTCTCAGGAAGCACTCCTTGACGTGTGTTTCTTTGAATTCCTGATGGCCTGCTCACTGGCCTCATGCATCTTGCTACAAACTGACAAGGTCCAGCCAGAACCTTTGTTCATGTATGAAGATCTGCATCCCTACTTCTTAAATTATGGTGGGGACTTGGGCCTGCTGAAGGCATGGGCTTCTGATCGCTCAGTCAGATCTCCCAAGACATTCCTTTGGATAGATCAAGCCTCCAAATGGTGCTGTTGACACTTGTGGTTTTCTGCTTGTTTTGCTGGTCTCAAACGAGGACAGTGGCTTAGAGGTTGCGTGGTGTGCATGACTGAATCTCTGGGTGATGGGCCTGGGCTCCCTCTGGCGCCTTCCTCCAGCTGGGCGTTCCCTCTCGGAAATGCCGGGTCCTGTACATCACATGACCCAGCTCCCCCCAGGCCTCCCCATCCTGGGCTGCCACCCCCAGTGCAGCAGGAGTGCTGGGAGCAAGGCTGCGCTCGCATGACTTGTTTTACGAGACGAGGGGAATAAGGAGGGCCTGGCTGCGGTAGGGAGCGCACACCGTTTGTTTTGAAAAGGAAGTTCTAAAGTCTTTTGTTTCTTTTTTCCTTTGTTTTCACAATCTTTTCCTTTTCAACTGAGCTCAGTCTTTTAAGAAAACACAACAAAAACCAGATGTGCGCACGCTATCAGGGGATTCATAGTTTCCTAGCAGAACTATCTGTCCCGGAGCCAGCCCCGTCCCCCTCCGGCCGGCCGCCGAGCTCCCGGAGGCCACTGGGGCTCTGATGTCATCCGCTCTGCGCAGGAGGCCAGGTCAGCGTGGCCAAGGGCAGCGTGGCTCGTTCTGCGGACAGTTGCATCGTGTCCAGCTCAGACCAATGCAGCCAGCCAGAGCGAAGCCACCCTTTCCCGAACGGTGCCCCGAGAGGGTCTTCTGCGGCCTGTCAGCTCCTCAGAGCGGCAGCTCCCGGCCATACGTACTCTGGTAGCTCCGTTTGAAAACTGGCTGGCGGCCAGGTCTGCTCAGCCACTGGGCTGCGTTTCCTGAGATAAACTGATTGGCATTCCCTCCCAGCAGACTTCCATATGTGAGAACAAGCTTCCCCATCGGGCTCCAGACAAAGGAGACAGTCACTTACCTTTCTGAGCCCGTTTCCTTATCAGTAAGCGAGAACAGTATAACTGCTCACCTTGCACAGTCGTTACGAAAGTGAAATGAAAAAGCCACTTTAGGGGGAAGGAGAGAGCCGACTGTGGAAATGTAGAAAGACTCAGGGGCAGAGACGATGGCCCAGATGAAATGGAGATTGTGACTTTTAAAGAGGTCCCAGTGCACAAGGGTAGATGGTTTTCTGAAGTTGCACTTTGCAGCCTGGGGGTAGGGACACAGGAGGGCAATTGCTTGGATCCATCCACAGGTCGGGGTTCGAAAAGCAGAGTTTTGAAGGGGCGAAGGGAAGGGAACTTAAAGTGCTGACTGGGGGCTGATGTGAGGGATGATAGGGGAGCAGTCTGCCCGGGGGAAGGGGCTGCCGGGGTCTGCAGAGTGGTGAAAGGAAGGACGGGCACATGGGGGCTCCGGGATAAGGGGAGGAGGAGAGGGTGTGGCCCCGCTGGAATTTAGTTTCTGGGGCAGAGCAGTCTGGGAGATTAGGAGGAGGAGGTGTCTGAAGTGGTGGGTGGGGAAGGATTGCTGGAGTGCCAAGGGACCTTGAGGCCACGGTCATGCACAGTGAGTGACACTGACGTTGCTCAAGGAAGAAGGCAGAGTTTGGTCCGGAGAGGAAGACAGTGATCCAGAGCCTGATCTGTTTACCATTTCTATAGCTTTACCCTTTTCACTGTCAAAGTGGGTGGGATCATATATAAAGAGCTCTTTCAGACTGGCTCTTTCATGAGCAATATGTATTTAAGATTCATCCATGTCTTTATATGGCTTGATGTCTTAATTTTTTTTTATGAATACAATTCCTTAATTTGGACATGCCAGTTTGTCTACCCATTCACCTGCTGAATGACATCTTATTTACTTCCAGTTTCTATAATTATGAGCAGAACTGCTATAAGCAAATGCATCTATCTCTCTCTCTCCCTCTCTCTCACTTTCTTTGTGTGTGTGTGTGTGTGTGTGTGTGTGGTCACAAAATTTCAAATACGTGTGGTAATCACTGTACTCCAATCACTTGGAGTACAATCACTGGGTTGGGTCTGTACCATATTTCACTCCCACCAGCAATGAATGTAAGTTTGTGTTGCTTCAGATCCTTGCCAGCAATTAGTATGGTCAGGGTTTTAAATTGTTATTTATTTATTTAGCCATTCTAACGGTGTGTGGTGATCTCACTCTCCTTTGCTTTATCCAGCCACTCCTGGTGCCTCGCATGAAGAGCAGGGAGACTGTCACACAGGAGCGGCATGCCAGCAGTACAGTGGCCAGAGGGTGAGGGGAAAGCATGTTACATAAAGACCAGGTGAAGGATCTAGGGTTGAGGAGACTCGGAGGAGATAATCAAGTAATTGAGGGGTTCCTGTGAGGAGACTGATTAAGCATGACATATGGGGCCCAGTCAGTAAGTATAGGAACCAGGGGATGGGAGTGGGAGGCAGTGCTTTACTCTAATACAAGGCAGTTAGTTCCCTACCTATGAAAGCCCAGACAGAGACCAGACGGGGCTTTATCACAGTGACTATAGAACATCATGGGGTTTGGGGTGGAGGGGACAGAGGTTGAGGGAAAGAGGGGCCTTGAAGTCCCTTCTAGCTCCAGGTTTGTAAGAAAACTGTGAATGGGCTTATGAGAAATTTATGGCAAAGTAGAGTACCAGTTCCTCCGCACTTTTGGTACATTGTCTGACTCACAAAGGGTTAGTGTGTTTTCTCTAATACAAGGACCATTACTAACCAATAGTACGAGGACAGACGTCCCAATAGAAAGATGGGTGAAGGACCTGAGCAGGTAATTCACAAGGCAAATAGTACAGCGACCTATAAATATTTGTAACAAAAAACTGAAAAGAAGGCAAAAGAATGTTGCCTGAGCAGTCGTGAAAGAAATGCAAAAGAGAAACAGTGAGATATTATTTTGTCCATCAGTTTAGTAACGAAAAAAAGAATTGTAATAACTGGTACATGTGCCTGTGAATGGGAACATGGATCTGCTCAAACTTGTTGATAGATAAACAAGTAGACCTTTTAGAGGCCAAGTTTTTAATATTTACTTTTGGAAAAAAGGCACACATACTTTTATTCCACCTTACTGTAATTTTATCCTAAGACATTAATTAAAAGTATGTAAAGATATATCTCTATACTAGAGGCTCGGTGCATGAAATTTATGCAGGGGGGTATGTGTCCGTCAGCCCAGCCTGCACCCTCTCCAATCTGGGATCCCTCGAGGGATATCTGACTGTCCATTTAGGCCCAATCTCCCCGGGACATCCCTCTCACAATCCAGGATTGCTGGCTCCCAACTACTTGCCTGCCTGCCTTCCTGATTGCCCTCAACCGCTTCTGCTTGTCAGCCTGATCACCCCCTAACCACTCCCCTGCCAGCCTGATTAATGCCTAGCTGCTCCCCTGCCAGCCTGTTTGCCCCGAACTGCCCTCCGCTGCAGGCTACTCCTAATTGTCCTCCCCTGTAGGCTTGGTCATCCCTAACTGCCCTCCCCTGCAGGTCTAGTCCCCAC
>PVJN01056925.1:0-12618 GCA_004026805.1 Lasiurus borealis
AATCAGGCTGGCGGGCAGAGGCAGTTAGGGGTGATCAGGCTGGCAGTGGGGGGGTAATTAAGGGTGATCAGGCAGGTGAGCAGTTAGGAGCCAGTGGTTCCGGATTGTGAGAGGGATGTCCAACTGCCAGTTTAGGGCCAATCCCCAGCAGCCAGACATCCCCTGAGGGGTCCCAGATTGGAGAGGGTGCAGGCTGGGCTGAAGATACCCCCCTCTGTCCCTCCGTGCACAGATTTCATGCACCGAGTCTAGTGTGTGTGTGTGTGTGTGTGTGTGTGTGTGTGTGTGTGTGTGTGTGTATGTTTTTATTGATTTCAAAGAGAGGAAAGGAGAGGGAGATAGAAACATCAATGTTGAGAGAATCACCCATTGACTGCTTCCTGCATGCTTCCTACTGGGGATTGAGCCTGCAACCCTGTCATGTCTCCTGACCAGGGATTGAGCCATGACCTGGTTCATGGGTTGACGCTCAAGCACTGGCAACACAGGCCAGGCTATATTGCTTTTTAACATATGAATTGTCAAAGGACTTGATGAAACTAAGTACTAAGATTTAGTTCTGAATTTTTCAGAAAGACAGTTCAGAAATAGTGTATTTTATTAAGTTATACATTTGCAAAAAATCTTTTTGTATCTTCAGGTGACTTTAAAAAAAATAAGAGGTCTTGATTTAGAACCAAAAAGCTATATTAATAAATACAACTATGCTAAAAAGAATAAAGTCATACAGTATATCGTTTGTTAATAGTCTCAACATTCTGTACATACATATATTACGTTTCTACATTTTGAATACATCTCACATCAACTTCTGCATTAAGTTTATGACAAATTTGTGCTGTTTTTAGTATATGCAAGACACTTGCTTTACTATTTTATTCTTGTACGTAAAAAGTGCAATATAGATTTATATGTAGTCTTTGCTATGTTAGATTTATAAGCTGTTTTTTTTTTAAAAAAAACTTCATCCTTTTGCCAAAGTGGTGGAGAATGTAATTGATAAATCATAAATCTTAGTGAGTAATGGTGTGATTTAAATCTTTCACCAGCCCCAGCTGGTAAGCACAGTGAATAGTGCATTGGCCCCAGCTTGTACCTCAGGTGCAAGCTCCATCCCCGAAGGGAGGCAACCAATCTATGTGTCTCCTCTCACATTGATGTTTCTCTCCCTGTCTCTCCCCTTCCCACTCTCTCTAAAAATCAATGGAAAAATATTCTCAGGTGAAAATTAACAAAAAATTAAAAAATAAAGCTTTATACTAGTATTTTCTTTTGAGACATTTAGTAATTTTATATTGGGGGAAATAAGGATTTTCAAGTTTATTTAATTAGAATCTCTGCCCTCCTGTGATTAAACATTAAACATTCTATACCACACCTGTATTAAAAATAACTGCTGATTTTTTTTTGAAAAGTCTTGATTTATTGTTTTACTTTGGAAAAAAAATAGAAAATAAAGTAAGTGCCATAGCTAATTAAAAAATAAAAGGGCAAGCATGCCCTTCTATTTATTTAGGGCAATTATTTTAGGGCAAGCATGTTCCAAAACCAAAGCCACTAAAACCAGGTTATGTTGTCATTGTTTGTTTTAAATAGATTAAAGGGATATGATACATGTTGTTTTATGCTATAACTGATTTCCTAAAACATTCTGGGTTTTTTGTTTGTTTGTTTTTTGTTAATCCTCACATGAAGACATTTTTTTTCCCCATTGATTTTTTGGGGAGAGGAGGAAAGACAGAAACATCTATGTGAGAGAGACACATCAATTGGTTGTATCTCTCCTGCATTCGCCTCTACTAGGGCTGGGGGAACCTGCATCTGAGGTACATACCCTTAACAGGAATAGAACCTGTGATCCTTTGGTCTGAGGGCCAACATTCTAACCACTGAGCAAACCAGCCAGGGCAATAGCCTGGTGTTTTTATGGGAATAAATGTCTATAATTTGACAGGTATGGCTTGACTAGTCATAACATTTCTTTTTTTTTTAATTATGTTTTATTGCTTTATCAAGAATACTCTTTTTTTTTAATTGATTTCAGAGAGGAAAAGAGAGGGAGAGAGAGAAACATCAATGATTAGAGAGAATCATTGATCAGCTGCCTCTTGCACACCCCCCACTGGGGATTGAGACCGCAACCCAGGCATGTGCCCTTGACCGGAATCAAACCTGAGACCCTTCAGTCCGAAGGCCAATGCTCTATCCACTTGAGCCAAATCAGCCAGGGCATAACATTTCTTTTTGAAGATGTGTTTGAGAATTTAAATATTGAAAAAAGCAACCCAGTGCATAAAGCAGAAATATTAGAAGTCTTTTAAAAGACTAAAATTTCCACCCTTTCTAAATTGTGGCTTGGAACATGTTTTAGTCATTTATGCATTTATATAACTACTGGAAGCCTGTTGCATGAAATTCGTTCATGGGGGCGGCGGTGGAGGGGTGTCCCTCAGCCCAGCCTGCACCCTCTCCCATCTGGAATCCCTCTCACAATCTAGGACTGCTGGCTCCCAACTGCTTGCCTGCCTGCCTTCCTTATTGCCCCTAACCATTTATGCCTGATTGATGCCTAACTGCTCCCATACCACCTGTTTGTTCCTAACTGCTCTCTCCTGTAGGCCTGCTCCCCCCGCCCCCAACTGCTCTCCTCTGCAGGCCTAGGTACCCCCCTAACTGCCCTCCCCTGCAGGCTTGATCGCCCCCAACTGCCCTTCCTTGCAGGCCTGGTCCCTCCCGACTGCCCTTCCCTGCTGGCCTCATTGTCCACAACTGCCCTCCTTGCAGGCCTGGTACCTCCCAACTACCCTCCCCTGCTGGCCATCTTGTGTCTATATGGGAGCAGTCATCTTGTGTATTGGAGTGATGGTCAATCTGCCTATTACTCTTTTATTAGATAGGATAGAGGCCTGATGCATGGGTGAGGGCCAGCTGGTTTGCCCTGAAGGGTGTCCTGGATCAGGATGGGTGTTCCCTTGGGGCATGAGGCAGCCTGGATGAGGGGCTTCTGGTGGTTTGCAGGCCAGCCACATTCCCCAGCAACCCAAGCAGAGGCCCTGGTATTTGGGATTTGTTTATCTTCTACAATTCAAACTTTGTAGCCTGGAGCAGAGGCAAGCCTCCAGCTTGCTCCACGGTGGCAGCCATTTCAGTTGTGATTTATTTATCTTTTATAATTGAAACTGTAGCCTTGAGTGGAAGCCTGGGCCCACTAGGGTGTCTAGAAAGCTTGGCTTTCTCCATTGCCTGGGAAACCCAAGCCTCCATCCTGCTCGCTCAGTGGCTGCAGACATCTTGGTTGGGTTTAATTTGCATACTTACTCCTGATTGGCTGGTGAATGTGGCTTGTGAGTGTGGCTGGTGGGCATAGCAGGGTGATGGTTAATTTGCATATTACTCTTTTATTAGATACTATTCAAAAGTACAGTGGTACCTTGAGATACGAGTGCCCTAACATACAAGATTTTTGAGATAAGAGCCATCGAGCGAGCGATTTTTTGCTTTGAAATACAAGCAACATTTGAGATACGAGTAATCGCGCGGATCGGCCAGCTGCACATGACCCACCAGTTTACTGTGACTTGAGCGTCTCATAGTTTCCCACGCCTCAGTAAGTGTGCTTGTTTACCTTGTTGTCGAAGCATCTTTTGTGCATTTACATACTTTATCACATTTCTTTTTATAACCATGGGTCCGAAGGAAGCGAATGGAAAGGTCAGTGCTCAGAAGAGGATGATGTCTATTGAATTAAAGCCTGAAATCATAGAAAAACATGAGCAAAGTGTGCGAGTGGCTGACTTGGCGAGGCAGTACGGGTGTAGTACTTCAACGATATGCACTGTGCTTAAACAGAAGGAGTCGATAAAGGTATAATGCCAGTTAAGGGCATTACAATAATTTGTAAGCTCTGTAGCTCTCTCCATGAAAAGATGGAGAATCTACTGATGGTGTGGGTGACGGAGAAGCAGCTTAAAGGAGATACATTAACACAGGGCATCATATGCGAGAAGGTGAGAGCGATTTACGGTGATTTGCTGGAGCAGACCCCGCGCACTTCTACGGATGAAGCATTGAAAAACTCATTTAAAGCCAGTAGAGGCTGGTTTGATAACTTCAGGAAAAGGTCCGGCATTCACTCCATCATCAGGCATGGTGCGGCAGCAAGTTTGGATGTGAAGGCAGCTGAGGATTACCTCAAAACTTTTTCTGAACTGATAGAAGCCAAAGGATATATCCCCCAGCAAGTCTTCAACTGTGATGAGACAGGGCTTTTCTGGAAGAAGATTCCGAATAGGACTTATATAACGGCAGAGGAGAAGGCGATGCCAGGCCACAAACCCATGAAGGATAGGCTAACTCTCGCACTGTGCGCCAATGCGAGTGGCGACTGCAAGATCAAGCCTCTGCTCCTAAACCATTTGGAAAACCTCAAAGTCTTTAAGTCACATAAGATTTTAAAAGATAAACTGCAAGTTATGTGGAGGGCAAACCCGAAGGCATGGGTCACCAGGCAGTTCTTTGTGGAGTGGGTAAACCTGGTTTTCGGCCCTTCTGTTAAGAAATATCTACAGGAAAACAACCTAACCATGCAAGCCCTCCTCGTCCTCGACAATGCTCCTGCTCCCCCACCGAACCTCGAAGATGAACTCCTTGAAGAGTTCAAGTTTATAAAGGTTGTCTACCTACCTCCCAACACCACTCCTATCCTGCAGCCCATGGATCAGGAGGTGATTTCTAATTTTAAAAAGCTGTACATCCAGCACCTGTTTTGGCGCTGCTTTGAGGTGACGCAGAACACAAACCTCAGCCTTCGAGAGGAAGAACCACTGGAAGAACCACTTTAACATCGTGATATGCCTCAGAATTATTGGTCAGGCCTGGCTGGGTGTTACAACGAGGACTTTGACCTCTGCATGGAAGAAGCTGTGGCCTGAGGCTGTAGCCGAAAGAACTTTCGAAGGATTTGAACCCGAGGTGCCAGTGGAGGAGGAGATAGTGTCTCTGGGAAAATCCATGGGCCTGGAGGTGGATGAGAGAGACGTGAATGAGCTCGTCGAGGAGCACTCTGGAACTCACCACGGAGGAGTTACAAGAGTTGCAGTCTCAGCAACATGCAGAGGTTCTCCAAGAAATTGATTTCGAGGAGGAGCCAGAGGTGGAGGAGATCTCTACAAGTGAGATAAAGGAGATCTTAGGAATGTGGGAGAGGGGGTCACACTTCGTGGAAAAGAAACACCCCAAAAAAGTTGCTGCTGGTCGTGCATCAGAGCTGTTCAATAAAACTTGCCTCGCCCATTTCAGAAACATTCTGAAAGGGAGGAAGAGGCAAACCTCATTGGACACGTTTTTTTTGAAATCGGCCAAAAAATGCAAAGACCAGTAGCAATTAAGTTCAGTGAAGATTAGTTAAGTTACATTCAGTTTAGGGATAAAGTGTAGCATTAAGAGTGTAATGAGTAGGTAAATACACTTTATAAAACCCGTTTATTCCTTTACGTTTTCTTTTATTATGTTTTTATACAGTATTTGTCATTTATAAATACATTTTTCTTATTCAAAAACACGTAACAACAAGAACAACTGGGGTGGCATTTTGGGGGCTGGAACGGATTAACGACATTTCAATTGATTTCAATGGGGAAATTTGCTTTGAGATACAAGCAACTTGATATATGAGCAAGGTTATGGAACGAATTAAACTCGTATCTCGAGCTACCACTGTATTAAAAAATGTGTATGTCAGTGAAGAAGACTTGGATATGACCGTTCTTGCCTAATAAGTGGTTGCAGGTGACATTACTTTAACCTTAGGGTTTGTTTATTATACCCTTAAGTTTATTTTTATTTTTTAAATTAATTTATTTTTAATTTAATCTTTATTGTTCAGATTATTACAATTGTTCCTCTTTTTTCCTCCCATAGCTCCCCTCCACCTGGCTCCCACCCCAACTTTCTGCCCTTACCTCCCCCACATTGTCTTCATCCATAGGTGTACGATTTTTGTTCAGTCTCTCCCCACACCCCTCCCACCCTTTTTCCCCTGAGAATTGTCAGTTCTATGCCCCTGATTCTATTATATTCACCAGTTTATTCTGTTCATCAGATTTTTATTCACTTAATTTTTAGATCACTTGTTGATAGATATGTATTTGTTGTTCATAATTTTTATCTTTACCTTTTTCTTCTTCCTCTTCTTAAAGAGTACCTTTCAGCATTTCATATAATATTGTTTTGGTGCTTATGAACTCCTTTAGCTTTTTCTTATCTGTGAAGCTCTTTATCTGCCCTTCAACTCTGAATGATACCTTTGATGGGTAGCGTAATCTTGGTTGTAGGTTCTTGTTATTCATCACTTTGAGTATTTCTTGCCACTCCCTTCTGGCCTGCATAGTTTCTGTTGAGAAATCAACTGACAATCTTATAGGTGCTCCCTTATAGGTAATTAATTGCTTTTCTCTTGCTGCTTTTAATATTCTCTCTTTGTCTTTTGCTCTTGGCATTTTAATGATGACGTGTCTTGGTGTGGTCCTCTTTGGATTTCTTTTGTTTGAGGTTCTGTGTGCTTCCTGGACTTGTAAGTCTCACCAGGTGGGGGAAGTTTTCAATCATTATTTCTTCATAGGTTTTCAGTGTCTTGCTCTCTGTCTTCTTCAGGCATCCCCATAATTCTCATGTTGGTATGCTTGAAGCTGTCTCAGAGGCTCCTCACATTATCTTCACATTTTTGGATTCTCTTTTGTTCTTGCTTTTCCAGTTGAGTGTTTTCTGCTTCTTTGTATGTATTTCAAATCTTTGACTTGATTCTTTCATTCCTCTAGTCTGCTGTTAGGTCTCTGTATAATATTTTTTTATTTCAGTCAGTGTATGTTTAATTTCTAGTTGGTCCTTGTTCATCTCCTCTTGGGTCTTGCTAAATTTATCCATCTTTTCTAGGAAATTCTTGAAAAACCTTCTAACCATGATTTTGAACTCTATATCCAGGCGTTTGTTTTCCTCCATTTCTTTTGTTTGTGATCTCTTTGTCTCCGCATTTTTGCTGCTTCCCTGAGTTGGTAGAGTAGCTTTGTGTGCTAATTGTCCTATATGGCCCAATAGCTCCACCTCCCCAGTTACCTGAGGTGGACTCTCTTGGTGCACCCCTTTGTGGACTGTGTGTACAGTCTTGTTGTAGTTAAGTCTTGATTGTTGTTAGTATCACTGGAAGGAATTGACCTCCAAGCCATATGGTTGTGAGGATCAGCTGTGTCTATGCCAGGAGAACTTCTGTGCTGGGGTCAGGCTTATGATACAAGACTTGCAAAATTGCAAAAGCCTTTGTGCTAAGCTTTGATGGGGCGGAGTCTCATGGCTAAGCCTTGGCTTCTCGTCAGCTCTGCCCTATGCAGCCCCTGGGTCTCAGTGTACCTTGGTAATTGCTTCAGCCCTCTCTGTGTGCACTCACGCTCGTGCGCCTTAAGACCTCTGCCTTTCCGGCTCCCCTGAGTTTCCATGCGCTCCGGAGACCCATATGAGTTTTGTCCCCTAGGGTCTCACCTAAAACTGGGGTTCAGTGCAGTAGGACGTATAGTTCAGTGCAGTCGGAGGTTCTGTTTTCTTTTTGCTAGAGAAACACAGTGGTACAATCAGCAGTCAGTCCTCTTTGTGCACACTCACACGTGCCTCCAGACCTCTGCCTTTCGTGTCTCCCCTGAGTTTCTGTGCACTATTCACTTTTTTCGACAGACCAGGTTCCCCCTGTATGAGTCTCTCCCAGAACTGGGATTCAATGCCTTCAGAAGTGGGGTTCAATGCAGTCGGGAGTTTCTGTCTCCTTCTCGCTAGAGGAAGCCAGCCAGGCACTCTGCCACCCGTCCTTTCCAGGTGTGTGTCTCTGTACCTCAGCTTTTTGCAGCTCCTCTGAGTCTCCATCAGACCTCTCTCCTTCTAGTTGTAGAATTTCCACTCAGCCAGCTTTCCTGTGGTTCTGGATGATGTCCATTTTGTCTTTTAGCTTTAGTTTTGAAATTGTGGTGGGAGGCAGCAGTTTAGGTATTCACCTATGCTGCCATCTTGGTTTCCTCTAGATGACATTACTTTAACGTGTGTGTGTGTGTGTGTGTGTGTGTGTGTGTGTGTGTATTTTTTTTTTTTACTAGAGACTTGATGCATGAAATTCATGTAAGGGTCTCGGTCCTTGCACCCTGGCTTCATCCAGAAGGTCCTTTGGCTGTGTGGTCTAATTAGCATATTATTCTTTTATTATTATAGATTGGTTTCAGAGAGAGGAAGGGAGAAGAATAGAGGGATAGACACATCAGTGATGAGAATCACTGATTGGCTGCCTCCTGCATACCCCTTACTGAGCATCAAGCCCAAAACCCAGTCATGCGCCCTAACTAGGAATCAATTGACCTGGTTCATGGGTCAACACAACCACTGAGCCACATCGGCTGGGCTAAATGACATTACATTTGATAGAACATTTCTGGTTTTGAACTCGTTTATTCTTTGAATATTTTAAAAATGAGTAAGCACTTACTTTTTAAAATCAGTTTTGTAATTATGTATATCATCTTTTTTTAAGGCAAAGGAAAGGGGTAAGTACTAATCTCTTGGTTATTATGATCCAGTATTTGTTTTACTTTTGTAATTTATTTTTCTTAAAGGATTATGTTACATTCTTTTGGGTGAAAATGACAGAGCCAGGAAACCTCAACTAAGGGTGAAACAAAAATTAGTGTGTGTGTGTGTTTGTGTGTTTCTCAGCCACTCTACTAGGAATTGAGATATTTTAGCTATTTCTCATGGTGGATGATATACACATGGCTTGGGAACTGGAAAAATCTATTGCAACTCTAATTCTTTCAGAATATAACAAGTTTAAGGATTATTCTAGTCAGATATTCTATTCATTTCAAGCTATTCACATATATTTTGGTAATTGATTCTGATTTATATGATATGGAGATAAAGAAATTAGAGTGAGCCGGAACTGGTTTGGCTCAGTGGATAGAGTGTGGGCCTGCGGACTGAAGGGTCCCAGGTTTGATTCCAGTCAAGAGCATGTACCTTGGTTGTAGGCACATCCCCAGCAGGAAGTCTGCAGGAGGCAGCTGATTGATGTTTCTCTCTCATCGATGTTTCTAACTCTCTATCCCTCTCCCTTCCTCTATGCAAAAAATCAACAAAATATATTTAAAAAATGTTTTGAAAAAAAGGAAATTAGAGTGCAAAATATGCTATTGGCAGGTTATTGGAATGTAAAAGGGTTTTGGTAGGCTGAAAGACAGTGAAATGATATGGACTAAGTATGCCCTTAAGCATTGTCCTAATCAGTGATAGAATGGTAGGTTTAGCTATCTACCTGATTTTTTGCTTCTCAGACTTTACTTCTGGATTCAGTTTCTTCCTGAAGTATATATTTTTAAGGATTTCCTTTTTCCTCTTTTTTATTGAATTTATTGGGGTAACATTGGTTTCAGGTGTATAGTTCTATAATACATCATATATGTTGTGTGTTTAACACCCCAAGTCAAGTCTCCTTTCATCACCATTTATCTCCTATGCCCACTCTACCTCCCCCAACCCCTTTCCCTCTGGTAGTTATGGAGTTCCTTTAGTAGATCTATGTCTTGTAGCATATCTATTTTTGTTTGATGATATCTTTATTTTCCCTTCACTCATATGACTGATAATTTAGCTGGATATACACTTCTAAATTTGGTTATTTTCTCTTGGTACTTGGAAAATATTTTTTCATTGTGAACTGGCAACCCATTGTTATAATTGTCTCTTTATAGGGCATGTCTTTTTTTTCTGGTTGTTTTATCTTTGGTATTTTGCAGTTTCACTTTGATATGTTTTGAGAAGATTTACTTATCCTGGTGAGTAAAACAGAAGACAGGAGAAAGAAACATCAATTTGTTGTTCCACTTATTCATGCATTCATCTTTATATATACTCTGACCAAGGATTGAATCCACAATATTGGCATTTAGGGATGATGTTCTAACTAACTGAGTACCTGGTCAGGACCAATAATGGGATTGTTTTTAAGGTTTTCTAATAGTAAGTAGCCATATTGCTCTTTAATTCCTTTCTCTTGTACTCTCCATATAAATTGAGTTTTTTTCCTCTGTACTGTAGATAAGCAAAATCTGGCTACTTTTGTCCATTTCTACTGTTATTTTTTCTTATATCCGTCATGATTACTGCCTCCCTAGTTCATTTCTGTTCTATTCTTGCAATCTCTGTACTCCATTCTCTATGTAGCAATCTAGTGATCTTAAAGCATAATCCAGATAATATCACTTCCCTGCTTAAATTTAATAGCTTCTTGGAAAAAAGTCCAAACGCTTTACCATGGTCATTCTTGATCTGAGTATTGTTTACTGTAATGTTTTCATACTACATTACCCTTCTTACCCTAAGCTTCATCTAAACAGTCATTCTCAACTGACCTTAGCAAGCCTCTTTCTTCCTCCTCCTGCTTGGAATACTTTCTCCTGGATGCTTCTCATTGCTCTCTCTGTTCTTAGCTTAAATGTCACCTCCTTAAAGATGCTTTCTTTGGTCAAGCTATTCAAAACAATCTCCCCAGTTTTCCCTCATACCAGATATCACTATTTTAATTTTTTTTTTATATTTGTGAATGCCACAAAGGCAAAGTGAGTCGTACATTCTTATGTCTCTGATGCCTTAACCATTTCTGGTACATATTAGACACTCAAGTATTTGTAGTATTAGTGAATACAACGATAACTCTTCTGAAGATAAAAGTTGGGGGCTTTAATTTATAAGGAGGTAGGACTTAACTTAGCAGCAAAATATAGTAGAGTTTGTAGGTAAAAGTAAAATGTATAGCCAGCCGGTGTGGTTTAATGGTTGAGTGTAGGACCTATGAACCAGAAAGTCATGGTTGAATTCCCCATCAGGGCATATGCCGCAGTCGTGGGCTTAATCCCCAGTAAGGGGCATGCAGGAGGGCATGATTCAATATTCTCTCTCGTCATTGATGTTTCTCTCCCTTCCTTTCTGAAATCAATTTTATATATATACTAGAAGCCCACTGCATGAAGATTCATGCTAGAATGGGCTTTCCTTTCCCTGGCTGCCAGCACCGCCTTTCCATTCTGGCCCAGCCTCTTTCCACTCAGGTCCCAGAGTCGCCTCCTTATGCTCTGGCCAGCCTTCCCCCGCTGCCCAGAGGCAGAAGGCCTGCGTCCCTCCCCTGCCACTCAGCATCTGTGTATGCAAACTAAACACCATCTTTGTTGGATTAATTTGCATATCATTCCTGATTGGCTGTGGTGTAGCAGGTATGGTCAATTTACATGTTTGCCTATTAAGTAAGATATATATATAGAGGGGGGGGGCAGTGCATGAAATTTACATATTTTCCTATTATTAGGTAAGATCTATATAGAGAGTGGGTGGGAGAGAAAGAGGGAGTTGGTGCATGAAATTTGTACACTAGGTGGGTCCCTCAGCCTGGTCTGTGCCCGCTCGCAGTCCGGGAGCCCTCCAGGGTTGGGGAGCGGACCTGAGCCGTCAGTGAGATATCCTTAGCCTTAGTGCTGCTGCAGAGATGGGAGATGCTCCCACCATCGCTTCTGCACTGGCCAGCTGTGAGCCCGGCTTCTAGGCTTCTGGCTGAGCCACTCTCCCCCTGTGGGAGTGCACTGATCACCATGGGGCAGCTTTTACGGTGAGCATCTGTCCCCTGGTGGTCAGTGTGTGAATAGCAATTGGTCCTTCCACCGTTTGGTTAATTTGCATATCACCCTTTAATTATATAGGATAGGATTTTTTAAAAAATATATTTTATTGATTTTTTACAGAGAGGAAGGGAAAGGGACAGAGAGTTAGAAACATTGATGAGAGAGAATCATCAATCAGCTGCCTCCTGCACACTCTCTCCTGGATATGTGCCTGCAACCAAGGTACATGCTCTTGACCAGAATCAAACATGAGACCCTTGAGTTTGCAGGCCGTTGCTCTATCCACTGAGCCAAACCAGTTAGGGCAGATAGGATATTTTTTTTTTTAAGTAAAATGGATAATGGATGAATTCCCAGAAACAAATGTCCTGTAGTAGATTCATGTAACAGACTCATGTCAGCATCTGGTGGGCAAGAAACTGAGTGGAGACAGTGTTGAATCAGATGAGGGATTGGCTGCCTCTCCATATGAAACACATCCCCACAGTCCAAAAAAGAGAGAGAAGCTGTAGCCAAAACCGGTTTGGCTCAGCGGAGAGAGCATGGGCCTGCAGCCTGAGGGGTCCTGGGCTGGATCCTGGTTGGGGGCACGCGCCCCGGTTGCGGGCACATCCCCTGTGGGAGGTGTGCGAGAGGCGGCTGATGGGTGTTTCTCTCTGGTCTAGGTTTCTAACTCTCTATGCCTCTCCCTTCCTCTCTGTAAAAAAATCAACAATATGTATTAAAAAAAGAAAGCGAGAGAGAAGCTGTGCACATCAACTACAACTCCCAGCAGCCCCCGCCGGAGCCCGCCCACTGGGAGGCGGCGCCCGCCCCTCCCCCCTCCGTGGCGCCCCGGGCGGGGCCGTCCCGCCCCGCTCCGCTCCGCTCCCCGCCGCCGCCCGCCCCCAGGGTTGTGGCCACGCGCAGCGGCGGCGGTTGT
>PVJN01056926.1:0-12702 GCA_004026805.1 Lasiurus borealis
CGTTTGGGCACAGAGACAGGTGGCTAGGTGAATTTCACAGAGGGAGCTTATGAAACTTCTCTTGTGATTGTGTCTATTTTCTCTGTCATCAGCTGAGACAGTCTGGGGGGAAGGTGATGGAAGTTAGAAGGGAGAGGAGTTGGTATGAATTACTTTTCCAGGAGAGTAAAGGGCCTAGGGAAATAGGAAACAGGGTGTGATTATCTGGCAGCACTAAGGAGTTCATTCAGTTATTTGCCATGAATTTAAAGAAAGACTCACAAGCATGTTTGTTGATATTCCTTCAGCCGCAGACAGCTGTATGTGTGCAGAGTGTGCAGGCATGGGGTAGGGAGGGTGTGCAGTTTAGCAAGGGCTTTGCTAGGTGAGTGCTGACAAGGCAGAGAGGAACTCAAGGGAATTGAAGATGAGGCCTGGGATCTCTGCTGGTCAGGAGACAAGGAGGGCACAGATGTATACACGAGTAAAGGACAGTGATCATTTGGAGATTAAATACAATTACTCATGTAAGTTAATTAGAGGGCGGCTAGTCCTACCATTTTTTTAAATAGAAATAAATGCTATTTGTTATTATTAATGGAACAAAATCAAATTTAAAAAACAAAACAAATAGGGTTTGTAAAGCTAAATATCGGTTGTCATCTGTAATTTGAAAAGATTAATAAAACTGTTGCAATTGTATCTTTTCTTAAATTCACATTTATTTGTTTATTTATTTATTTATTTGGACATTCAATATTGTTTTATATTAGTTTCCAGGCCTACCATTATTTTTAATGTTCTGATTATTATTTGCCAAAGTCATTTATGTCAGGGACTACGTGTTATTTATATTTGTAGACCCAGCTCTTTTATGAACATTGGAATAGGGTAGGAGCAATGCAGAGTGGGAGGTATTTAATTGAATAGAGGGGAAAGTCAAGAATATTCTGTTTTCCTTTTAATCGCCACAATATCTAAAATGAGTGCTTAGCCATGTACATGGTTTTTGCTTTTAAAAATATTTTCTACTTTTAAAAAATAAATTTATGTTTTCCTATATTAATATGTGAAACATTTTCTCTAGTCATAATTTGAAGGGTGAAAGAAAAATAGTCCCAAAACAAATATAGAAGAGTTTTGAAGGGGAAAAACCATACACACCAGGTCTTTGTGGAATAGAGACAATTCTAGTGTGAACAAATAGTTAATCTCAGAAGTGCCCGGTAAGTATTTGGGTCTCTTAATTTCACCTACAATTCAAAGGAATTCTTAGTTGTGTAATTCCAGTGTCACAGAATGAAAATCAAAGTGGTGATTCACCTGCTATAATTAGATGTTTATATATTAACTACATAGAAATAACCTGACAAACAAGCCTACCCTTGTTATACATAAACAGTAAAAGAGAAAAAAAAAGATTATAAGCCACAGAGTAGTATTCTCATGGGCTTATCCAAAAATCACACTTCCACCAGCGAGAGCCAAGTGTGCACACCTCCTTCTCCGAGGACGGAGCTTCTCATTCACTTCTTTAGTAGAGAATGATTCTGAGGCCCCTGGCCTTCTCCATTCACTTTCATGGCAACTCATTTCAAAGCCAGAGGCAGGATTATCCAGTTGAGCCCAGTGTAACCATAAAGGTCTTTAAAAAAGGGAGGCAATGGATCAGAGAAAGAAAGGGAAATGTGATGTTGGAAGCAAAAGTCAAAATGATGTGGCCACGAGCCAGGGAAAGTAGTCTACCTCTAGAATCTGAAAAAGGCAAGAAACAGAGCTTCCAGAAGGATTGCAGCTCTCCTGATCCCTTGATTTTAGCTAAGACCCATTTTAGACTTCTCACTTCCAGAATTGGAAGAGAATAACTGTATTGTTTTAAGCCGTAGGTGTATGATAATTTGTTTCAGCAGCAATAAGAAACCACAATACATAGAAATCAAAGTGAATCAAGGATTTATGATCGGGAAGCTAAGATTAGTCACTCACTAATGGAATGACTAATTTCCCTTGCCCAATTTCTGGATGTGACCTAGTTTTCAGGCTTAAAAAAAAAATGTTAACTGGAAAAGAAGCTGGATTATCAGGAGGAAGGAGCCTACAATACCATGTCTAGTGTATATGACAATGATTCTTCTACTCTCTCCTCAAGGGGCCATATACTAATGTCACTATCAACTAGGAAAGGGAGTAACAAAAAACCCTAAGGATCAATGGATACAAGTTCCCAATTGACACTGATACACAGAGCTAGAAGCATTATCAGAGCTTTTCTGTTAGAGAGGAGGCATGTTGAGGCCAGGTATAAATGGACTCCTGGTCTAGATCTGGCTTACATTTGGTTCTTCAGGTTCACAGATCATCTAGTGATCATTTTCACATACTATCAGTGTTGAAGGATTCCTAGGCAGAAAGGGAAAAGATGGAAAAATCAAGGAAAATTAGGTCATGGGTAGAAACATACAATGGACCTATGGAAGTGGACATGAAGTTTAAAGATATAGAAATTACATATCAATGCCCTCCCCAGAGAGCAACTGTCACAGAGGAGACATGAAATGACCAAGACAAAATGACTCAGTTGACATTAGCCAGGCTCCATCATTAACCACCCCAATATTGGCACAATGGGCTCATGGATGGAGTAGATACAGTGACAGGAAAGAAGCTATGCAGGGAACCAACATCCTCTCACCAATGCTGATCCAGCTACTGGTGCTGTCAATCATCCATCCTGCCAGCAACAGAGAGCAATACTACCTCGCCAACACAGCACCATCCCTCAAAGATACACAGGACCATTTCATGATAAGTTGACTACATTTGGACCCTTTTCACACGAGGAGGCACAGTGATTCATTCTTACAGAAATGATCACATGCTAAGTATGTAATTGCCTTTTCTGCTGCTAGGACCTCAGTCAACACTACTATTTGGGGTTTTAAGAAGTGTTTGATGTACTAAAATGGGACCCCACATAACATCACATCAGATCAAGAGGCCTGTTTAAAAGCAAATGAGATGCAAGAATCATATCAGATCAAGAGGCCTGTTTAAAAGCAAATGAGATGCAAGAATGGCCTTGTAATTGTGGGATCCACCAATTATATCAAACTAGTAGCCCTACACATGAATCCATATGCCAGTAGGTTGCTGCTGCCCTCCTGTAGCTCTCAGCCCACTACCCCGCCCTTCTGTAGCTCCCCTGTATCCTCCTCATAGCTTGCGGCCCTGTCCCCTCCTATAGCTCTCTGCTGCTCGTTATTGTTTGCTGCCCCACCCTTCTACAGATCCATGATCCAGTCATGCAGTTGGTCATTACATCTCAAGGCATAACAGGCAATTAACATATTCCTCTCTTATTATATAAGATGCCACGTAACCCTGAAGTATGGAAGAATGGCCTACTGAAGGCACAACTGAAGCACCAATTCAGAGATGATTCTTTGCAAGGATAAAGCACCATCCTCTAAGTTGCACTGGACATTTTAAGTCAATGCCCTCTATACGGTGCTGTGTCCAGAAAGAAAGAATACATGGGTCCAAGAACCAAGGGGAAAAAGAAGCAGAAGTGACTCCCTTTTGCCTTCATTCCCAGGGACACAACTAGGAAATATGTGCTTCACATCCTGCAGCTCTGGGCTGTTTAGTCTTTTCCCCCAAAGGGAAGTGCTTCCACCAGGGAGCATAGCAAGAGTCCAACTAAAGTCTAACTTACAGCTGCTACAGGGCACTCCGAGCTCTTTGTGCCCAGGGACTCAACAGACGAGAGGGCAAGTTGGCATCCATATAGGTCCCTGATCAGGAGGAGGCAGGGCTGCTGGTACACATGGGGATGAGAAGATGAATGGCACCCTTGAGAGCCACACGGGTTCTTTTAGGAACTAGCTTGCCTGGTCTTGGACAAGAACATCAGCTGTACCCTGAGAAGGGCATGGTGACCAAGGGCTTGGAGACCTCAGAGATAAGGGTCTGTGTTCCAACACCAAGTAAATCACCTGGCTCAGTGAAGGAGGTAGCTAAGGATGAGGAGAATCTAGAATAGTAAAGGGCCAGGATGAATATTATTGTGGTTTTAAGACCAGCTATGGAGAAAGAGGCCCTCAGACCCGCAAGAGAAGAGCTACCCGCAGGTCCTGGAATTGTTGCACCGAGCACTTACACAAAGAAGTGAAATGAGCAGGAGTAACCGCACAAGGAGGGTCTGCAGGGGACACAGTGAAGCTCCACCCAGCTCCCGGTTCAGGACTGCAGGCTCCACTCCAACAGGTATTCTCAACTCAGTGGTCAGTCCTTTCTAGAAGCTGCCCTTGTCTAAGATGCCCACCCCTGCAAGGGCAGCTTGATCCAGTCATTGGTTAACGAGAGCATTTAAAGGCCTGGCTTCCTAGCCACAAAAGAGCAACCACTATAAGGGTATACCAACTTCAGGGTTGCAGGTCAGCTTATGTCTTTGTTAAAGAGCACATCACAGATAGACTACATTCACCCTGGGCCCAAACCTCCCCTCTCTTCCCTCCTCTTTCTCAACTGTTGAGTCTAGGGACACTCCCTAATGAACATCCTACTCTCCCTCTCAGAATCCGCTTCCCAGGAAACCCTACCTGTAACTATGAGGCTGCTATTAAATGAACATCTACCTAGGGTGACATTTTTATGTAGCCAGTATTTTAAAATGCATACATTTTGTACTCAAATTTGGATTTCTTTAAAAATGAGAAACTTGGCAATTCTAGGCTCATAGACACACCTCGGTGCCCATCAGCTGGAACTGAATATCGGCTGACTTTTGAACAGAATATGTATTCTCCTAGTCATAATGCCTGCTGCTCTCTCTTCCTTTCCACAGAAGTCTGTATATATACATGCTTCCATGTATTTATGCCACCTGCCTGGCAATCATCATTTGAGTTCTGACATCAGACCATTTAAGACTTTTAAGTTATTTAGGCATTAAAGAATAGGGACTCTGGCCCTGGCTCAGTTGAGTAGAGTGTCATCCCGATCGGCCAAAGATGGAGTTCAATTCCCTGTCAAGGTACATATAAGAATCAACCAATGAATAAAGCAATAGTGAAACAACAATTTGATGATTCTCTCTCTCTCTCTCTCCCTACTTCCTCCTCCTTCCTCTCTATTTCTAAAATCAATCAATAAAAATAAAAAAAAAAACAGGGACTCTATGTCTGAAAGACGTGGATTTTTCTTTTTCAAGGTCCATGCCTGTTCAGAATTGAGAGAGCAGTGAACTCCCCAAGGAGCTACCTACACCCCAGCCCACCCCACCCCACTCCCAATGGGCCCTAAATCACAAGACTGAATCCAGGAACCACCAGACCTTCTGTTAAAAGCTGCTTGAGAACACGCACCGGAGCTGCTAGACCTAAGGCTACGTGCAGTCAGCTTCACCCTTGGGCTGAAAGGGGAACACGTGTGATTGGATTCAGATGAGGATCCAACAGCTCACTCCAGATGAGGGACGTGAGCTTCACTCTTGGATGGAAGCTCAGGATAGCAAGCCAACCCCAAGTGCAAGGCTGCAACCCCCGTTTATATTTTCCAGGTTTCCCATCTGTCTCCAGGAAGGGACTTTGGCTGTATGTCCTTTGTTTTATTTCCTCTGGTTTCCTGTACTGAGCTGTAGCAAATGCTCTAAGGCCATAGGGCCTCCTGGCTCCCTGTCTTTTCCGAGAAGTAGGAATGGCAGACACGTATGTTTGAAGGTCTAGTCACAGTTTCTCTCAGCAAATTCCCAAAGGAGCCAGAGAATGGAAACTGGTCCTTAGGTCACAACTTAACTACCACGGCCTCCATTACCTGTCTGTGAGTCTCCAATCATTCCCCAGTATCTGAGGTTAAAGTCTCAGGTTCTTAATATGACACAAAACTCCCCGTACAGGGCCTCTGCTCATCTCTGTGGCTTCATTTCTCTTCACTCCTGATTGAACTTTCCGGTCCAGTAACCCTAGGAACGACTAGTTCCTCTCTCACATCCAACTGCTTGCCTCTGCCATACTTTCTGCCTCCAACGACTGTTCCCCTATGGACTTGGGAAACTCCAGGCATGATCTCTTCCAGAAAGCTTTCCCTGACACCTACTCACTGCCCCCTGGTGCTTCCTCAAGCCTCTGCCAACCTCCAGCACTGCCCTTATGGAGCATGTTACAACTGTCGTTTTGTTGGCCATTGTCCTCAGGGTCCTTGAGAGCGGTGCTGTGTTTATTCCTCACTGTATGCCCGGTGCCAGCACAGTGTTGAGTACTGACAAAGGCACGCATGAGCTGTGTATTGAATGCCTTGGATGAACTCATGCCAACATACATACACTATACAGACGTGCATGCACACATCTGTACACTCATAAACAAACCAAATGTAAACCCTCCTGGAGAGCAGAATCCTGGAGGGTTGGCTGGGGTCCAAAAAAAGTTTTAGATGGACTCATTTGCATGCTAACGGAATATCATTTAGGTAGACTATTCTTGGAAAAGCCTTGTTAAAAAGTTAAACATAATAATATCAGTAAAACAATTTTTTAAAAAAGAGGGACCGTATTTATTTAAAAGATTCAAGTGGTAAGTATCCAGGCAGGCTGGAAACAGGACCCGTGGGCCACAGTCTCTTTTACCTTCCGAGGCCTCATGGTCATTCACTCGACTCTATTTACACTAGCTACATTTTTTCTCTAAACATTTGGCTGCCCCATATTCCCGTGCATTAAGGAAATAAGAGAATAAAATAAGTCTCTTGGTTCTAGTTCTCAATTGGAAAGAATTCGCTTGGTTCTGCTTGAGTCAGTTATAAACCTGCGACCCAATGACCTATGGTGGAGAGATGGAGTAATCCCGACATAAACCTGACTGCAAGGAGCCCACCCACATGGATAGAGGGAAAAAGGAGCCATTATGATCTCGGCAGAACCCCAAAAGAGGACTGGTGCACTGATTCTTATCTGCTGTCCATACAAACGGGCAGAGGAGGGTGCCCAAAATCTCATACTTCAAGAACAAGGGAAAGAAAAATCGTCAGGTTTAAGATGGAAATTCTCTAACAAGTTCAGGAGAGAGTAGATGAGATAAATTTTGCAAAGGTGACCCTTGACAAGGCAAATTTGCCTGCCTGCCATATGTTAATAGTGTTCTCAGTTCACGTGTTACAGGTATTCGCATCTCTCTCTCCCTCCCCACCATCCCCTTCCTCAGGCTTCTTGGTTTCTGTCTCTGATTGTCTTTTTGCTCCAGCTTCGTTATTATTTTATATCTTCAAAGAAATCAAGTCCATGAGATCATTGTGGTCAACCCACTCAATCCTATAGTGGAAGCACATGAGATTACATAAAGTCATATGGTTTGCCAGCCCCTAACCCCATAGTCAGTGACATGATTAGTGTAGGTTCTGACTCCTACTCCAGAGACCACCCACCATCCATGGCATACCGCTGCGCTTCATCCGAGATATACAGAGGTACGGGGGCCACGGCAGGTTCAAGCCCTGTTCAAATTTACAGTAATACAAAGCCTCCAATGAAATAAAACTCTGCGCAATATCAGAAAGAGACGAGCAAATGCTGAATTGGAAACAAAGTTGGTGTTGTGGAAACAGAAAAAGGGCCCAGCTGCTGTGCCTCCGTGGTGGAGCATTGACCTATGAACCAGGAGGTCACTGGTTTGATTCCCAGTCAAGGCACATGCTTGGGTTGCTGGCTTCATCCCCAGGAGGGGGGCGTGCAGGTGGTAATGATCAATGATTCTCTCATTATTGATGTTTCTATCTCTTTCTCTTCCTCTCTAAAACCAATAAAAAATATATATTTTTTAAAGCGAGACAAAGAATAGTCAAGGGTCCCACATTTTAGCCATGTCTATTTTATTCACAGATTATTTGACCATTTCATTTCAATTCATTTAACTTCTCCTCAGATCTTCAATGGAGAATATGGAATTTCCTTCCAACTTTGGAAGCAAGTCATTTATTCTCCATTGGGCTGATGATCAAATGAGATCATGGAAATGCCCCCATTTGGAAAAAAACAAAATGCACCCAGAAAGGCTATTTGAACGCCAGGCCTTCGTATTATTTTTTCCATCGTGTTACAAACATATCCAGGATTGATATCTGCTCAAAGGTCTAATTGTCATCATTGTTTCCAAGTATGGCCCTCCCTGTGAGTACCTCTCTGTTTTTCAAATTATGTATTTCTCCAGATGCACGTTTCTACTTTTCCAGGCTGACCTCATTTGTTCATTTCCTGTCCATATTTCTAATCTCTCTAAGGTTGCTCTGCACTATGTCTCTTGCTCACTAGTATCTATAGCATCATGCTATTTACCCTCATCTGCAGATGCAATTACCATAATAGGTTTATAGCCTCTTTCCAAGCCATTAATAACGAAGCAAAATGAAATGTGTCTGAAGCTGCTTGCTGCCGCATCTTCCTGGGACTTGCAGCCTGCCGTTGCTCATTCTTGTTGGGTTTTTCAGCCAGTTTTAAGGTCATTTCACATGATTCAGAGAACCTCCTAACCCAGCCCAAGACTGTTTGGTTTGTTTGGTTTTAGTCATATGGGAAGCAGACCTTGTTTCTCCTGGTCAGAATAAAGTAAAATAAAATAAAATAAGTTTTAACATGCCAACACATAAGAATAAATCAGTGGGTTCTTTTCCAAACGTCTACTGCCCCACATCAGCGTAAGGGTGCTCTCTCTGATTCTCTCTCTGTGCGGACCCAGAAATCAGAAGGACCCACGTTTCCAAGTGGAACTCCAAATCCCTGTGTTTCTCTCCAGTGAAAACCTGCAGCCAAGTTCCTCCACAAACTGGAGGAACAGGGGGCATAATCTGGGAGGCTCACTACAGAGCAAACTTTTCCTTGTTTTTCTCAATAATTTGGCTGACATTAAAGGCCCTTCTTTGCTTCCATTACAACACTTGGCAGTTTCTAAAGAGAAAGGGGTTTGAAGGAGAAAAAGAACACAAAGACTAATCCATGGATGAATAGACTTGATAAATCATTTTGATGGCATGTTATTGCAAACAATTTTCTTTTCTTCTTAGTTTAGAATGAGTTTTTGTTTGGTTTGTAAATCGAGTTCAGCATGGGGTACTCTGGCTTCTTCTAATCTCTGGAGTATGTCTGTTCTCTTATTAAGCATTTCTGCCAATGGACTTCTCACCAGAAATTTCTGCCTTTTGCAATTCAATCTATAAACAGTTGGATATTCAGGTTGATTAAAACCTCACTGTGAATTACCATAGGTATTTCTCAATCTCTTTTAAAAATATAGTAAAAACTTTATGTATAATAACCTTAGAAATGCTAAATTCTAGTTTCTGAATAAAGAGAGGAAAGCTGCAAGTTATCTTGATACATGAAGTCAACGATTTGCAACCTTTTTCATCTCATGGCACATGTAAACTAATTCGTAAATTCTGCGGCACACCAAAACATATTTTTTATTGCTGATTTGACAAAAAGTAGGTATAATTTTAATTCATTCACACCAGACGGCTATTGTTATGTTAGCTGTTGTCATTTTTTTTTTATTTGACAATCTAAGGGAAAAGAGATTAGTGTCCACCCTGACCAAGTAGATCAGTAGTATGGAGCATTGTCCTGTACACCAAAGGGTTGCATGTTCGGTTCCCAGCCAAGGCATATACCTGGGTTTCAGGTTCAATTCCCAGTGGGGCCACGTATAGGAAGCAGCTGGTCAATGTTTCTCTCTCACATTGATGTATCTCTTTTTCTCTCTTCCTTCCTCTCTCTAATAAAATCAATGAACTTTTTTGGGGGGTGAAGATTAGAAAAAAATTTTTTAAAGAGATCAGTGCCTTTGACTAAATAGCCAGGTATTGAAGGTTTTAAAAATTCTAGTCCCATACCATTTGAAAATCACTACCCTAGTTAATTGTAGTGTTTGAAGAAAAGTCTATTTTGTATCAATTCCTTTCATCCATGAAAGTACAAAAGCACAGACTTGGGACACAGACCTGGTTTACTATCAGGGCTCTTTCAAATGTTTGCTTTAGAAAAGTGGGAAATTTCCTTAACCTTTTTGAGTTTGTTTCTTCTCTACATAATAGAAATGATATTATATTCATTGTGAAAAATTTGTAGATTAAATTAGAAAAATGGGAGCTAATAAATATAGTGTCTGGTGCATAGCAGGTGATCAATGTCAGCTGCTTCCCTTGTCCTCCCTTAAATACAAGGACAAAATCTGTCATCTTTTATTAATACATGTGGCTCCCTTTCTCATAACACTATTACCAGGCAGTTTTGAACTGCTAAGAGGAAAATGTCTTTTCATGAATTTAATAAGGATAATGATACTAGGCAGGCATCATTCTAAATGCTTTATATGAGTTATTCCATTCAATCCTCACAAAGGAAGGCCATTTTACTATTGCCATTTACAGAAAAGGATGAGGAAGTTGCAAACGGTTACTAGACGGGTCAAGAATTAATGTACATAAAAGCATTTTATATAATGCCTGCCACATGTAAATTCTTAATAAATTAGAAAGTTAGTGAAGAAATAAAGTTTTTGTAATAAAATTAGATCCCTAGTTGCCATATCCTTTTATTTATTTTTACCATCTTTATTGAGATGTAAATCATAGATCATAGAATTCCAATTCATTCTTTCTTAGTACATTCACAGTTTCACAAACAACACCATAATCTAGGTGTAGAATATTTTTATCATCAGAAAAGTCCTTTATATTTTAAACTCTGAGTTTTGATAGATTTCTTAAAGAAGAAATTGTATCAAAAATGTCACTTCTTTCAGACATTGTTTGTTGGAATGGTAGAGCCACTCCAGGAAACAATTTGGCAGTTTCCTACAAGACTAAACATGCACTAACTATTTGACCTCACAGTTACACTCTTGGGCATTTATCCCAAAGAAATAAAACTTACATTCCTACAAAAACATGGACAAGAATGTTCACAGCATTTATATCGGCAATAGCGCCTAAGTGGAAACAACCCAAATGTTCTCCCATAGGAGAATGGGTAAGTAGAGTCTGGTACACCCACACAATGCAATACTACTCAGCACTAAAAAGGGTCAAACTATTGATAGATGAAAAAGTAGGAGGAAAGGATGGATCTTAAGGGTATTATGTTTAATAAAAAAAAACATTTCAGAGTGATAGAATATATGATCCCATTTATATAATATCTTAAAAATGACAAAACTTTAGGTAGCATGAGAGACTTCCTTTAGTGATGAAACAAGTTTGTATTTTGGTTGTAATGGTGCTTTTGTGAATGTGCATGGGGTAAATTTGCATAGAACAACACACACACACACACACACACACACACACACAGAATGTAAAAATTGGTGAAATACGAATAAGGCCCTGCTGTCTAGGTAACATTATTATACCAGTGATAGCTTCCTGGTTTTGACATTGTGCCACTGCTACATAAGATGTGACCATTGAGAAGAGCTGAGTAAAATATTCAAAGAACTCGATGTACCATTTTTTAAAATTCCTGTGAGCCTATAATCATTTCAAAATAAAAAGTTAAAGCAACGGCATTTCAAAAGGAAAGCCAAGAGGAGTTTTGAAGAGGATGCCCAGACATGAAAGCTGGCGGTATGATATTTTAAGATTGACACAACGTGATAATCATTGCTAAAGACTTGACAGAAAGATGAAATTACAAAACAAATTGCTCAAAATGGAAAATTATTCAAGGGAATGGAAAAAACACCTCAAAAGAACATATAAAAGCAAAGCCTCAAAGATGCTAATAAACATAAGGTAAATTAAAGAATAAAAATGCTTTAGAAAAGGAGGAAAGATTGAAGTAATTAGAAACTACAGGAGTAATCCCATTTAATGGACTGTCTTAACATGTTACCATTAGGAAGAAGATGACTCAAACTCTTGAAAACATCTTAAAGGTTTTAGAGGGGTAAAATTACAGTGAAAAAATCTAAAGTTAATTTTTAAATTTAATCCTCTTAGAGAGAGGAAGGGAGAGGAGGGAGGGATGGAGAGAGAGAGAGAGAGAAACATTGATATGAGAAAGAAACATCAATCCGCCTTTAGTAGTGCCCCGACCAGGGATCAAACCAACAACTCAAGTATGTGCCCTGACTGGGAATTGAACCAGTAATCTTTCAGTTCAAGGGATGACATTCAATCAACTGAGATACTCTAGCTGTGCTGAAGTTAATTTATTTGGATTAAGGTCATGAACTTAACACCAATAAACACATCCTCAGAAATAAATGTATGATTATTATATTGCTTCTATAGATAATATATATCCTATATAATAAAGAGGTAATATGCAAATTGAGCATCACACCCTTGCACACAAGATGGTTGTCCCCATGTGGTCACAGATGGCCACTCCCATGTCATCACAGGGTGGCCACCACAAGATGGCTGGCAGGGAAGGGCAGTTGGGGACAATCAGGCCAGCAAGGGAACAGTTAGACATCAATCAGGCTGGCAGAGGATGGTTAGGGGGTGATCAGGATGGCAGGCAGAAAAGCAATTAGGAGCCAGCAGTCCCAGGTTGTGAGAGGACTGTCTAACAGTCGGCCATCCCTTGAGGGGTCCCAAATTAAAGAGGGTGCAGGCTAAGCTTAGGGACACCCCCCAGTGCACAAATTTCATGTACCAGGTTCTATATATATCCCTAATATGCAAAAAGAACAAATGGCAGAACAACTGGACAACTGAACAACCGAACAA
>PVJN01056927.1:0-12616 GCA_004026805.1 Lasiurus borealis
ACGCCCCCTCCTACTGGGGATGTGCTTGCAACCAGGACACATGCCCTTAACCGGAATCGAACCCGGGACCTTCCAGTCCGCAGGCCGACGCTCTATGCACTGAGCCACACCGGTTTCGGCCATTTTTTTATTTTTCAATTACACTTGAAACATACACAATTGCATTCGTTTCAGATATGCATCCCTGGGGTTAGACATTATTTTTTAAAAAATATATATTTTACTGATTTTTTTTGCAGAGAGAAAGGGAAAAGGAGAGAGAGAAACATCGATGACAAGAAAGACGTCGATCAGCTGCCTCCTGCACGTCCCACACTGGGGATGCACCTGCAACCAGGACACGTGCCCTTGACCGGAATCGAACCCGGGACCTTTCCATCCGCAGGCCGACGCTCTATGCACTGAGCCACACCGGTTTCGGCCATTTTTTTATTTTTCAATTACAGTTGAAACATACACTATTGCATTCGTTTCAGATATGCATCCCTCGAGTTAGACATTTTTTAAAATATATATATATATTTTACTGATTTTTTTTTTGCAGAGAGGAAGGGAGAGGGATAGAGAGAAACATCGATGAGAGAGAGAGAGACATCCATCAGCCGCCTCCTGCACGCCCCCCACTGGGGATGCACCTTCAACCAAGACACATGCCCTGGACCAGAATTGAACCTGGGAGCTTTCCATCTGCAGGCCGACGCTCTATCCACCAAGCCACAGCGGTTTCGGCGGGTTAGACATTTTAAAACTGATCATCCCTCCCAAACAAAGTCTCATACCCCCATACCGCACCTAGGTGTCCTGTAGCATAAAAGGCTCATATGCAAATGGTCCCCTCAACCAGGATTTCGACCAGCAGGCAGGCTGGCACACCGCCCATGTCCCCGGTGTCTCTGGTCAGGCTGGCTGGACCCCACCACCCATGCATGCTTTCGGCCTGTCCTGCAGAGATTGGACTGAAATCTGCTCTCTGACATCCCTCATGGGGTCCCGGATTGCGAGAGGGCAAAGGGCAGGCCGAGGGACCCCCCCACCTGTGCACAATTGGGGATCAGGGCTGGAGAGGGACACAGGAGGTTAAGCCAGCCAGGGAGGGACCGCAGGAGGGCATCAGTCTCGACTGGCTGGACCCCAGCAGCAAACTGAACTACCGGTCGGAATGCCTGCCCCCCTGGTGGTCAGTGCACCTCATAGCGACTGGTCAAACGGTCGAACCAATGGTTGGACACTTTGCATACAAAGGCTTTTATTATGTGGGATCCTATATAAGTCTATGTACACGTGCATATAAAAACTTTGGACACTTTGCAAACAATGAAAGTAGACGTCCTTCAGAATTTTCACTTACGGTTGGATACCTCTGAGAATCTACACAGCGGCACCTCGAGATATGAGTTTAATTCGTTCCGTAACCTTGAGGTGTGGGAAACGGTGAGACGCTCACGTCGCGGTGAATGGATGGGTCGTGTGCAGCCGGCCGATCCGCGGGATGAGTCCCATCTCAACTGTTGCTCGTATTTCAAAGCAAACATCGCTCGCTCGACGGCTCGTATCTCAAAAATCTCGTATGTTAGGGCACTCGTATCTCGAGGTACCGCTGTATTTCTTTCCCGTTGTTTTCTCAGTGGAATAGGGTTCAACCCCACGTCCCTGGTCGGGGGTGGTTTGAAATGTGTGGAGGTGCAGGCCCGGACGGCGTGGCTCCGTGGTTGAGCATCGACCTGGGATCCAGGAGGTCCCGGGTTCGATTCCTGGCCCAGGGCACAGGCCCGGGTGATGGGCTGGATCCCCAGGAGGAGGGGGACATGCAGGAGGCGGCCGGTCCATGATTCTCGCTCTCCCTTTCTCTCTGGAGCGATCCCCTATCATAACAGCTGTGTCCCCCAACCTCAGGCTGAGCACCCCCGGCGGGGTTGGGGGAGGCCTGAGCCCGCCTTACTGACCCCTGACCTTTCCCTCCTGGCCCTTCTCCCCAACACCCGGCCCTCCGAGTGCCCCCCTCCCTCCTTCTGCCCCCACCTTCCTACATCTGTGCTGGCCTCTCTCTGATCCTTGTTTGCATGCTGCTCCGGGACCTGAGGGTGTTTTGCCCAGAGTCCGGGGTCCCCAGTCATCCACCACGAAGGAGCCTTTTCCGATGCAAAAAAGCAAAGAGTCTTTATTCGAACCCGGGACACTTCAGTCCGCAGGCTGACGCTCTACCCACTGAGCCACACCAGTTTCGGCTTAAATAGATGCCCGTCTGCCTAACCGCCCTTCCCTTCCGGCCTGGCTGCCTCTAACTGCCTCTCCCTCGGCCCCACCATCCTGGGTTTGTCCAGAGGGACATTCGGAAGTTTATCCGGAAGATGTCCGGTCTAATTAGCCTATTACCCATTTACTCGTATAAATATAGATATAGATATAGATATAGATATAGATATAGATATAGATATAGATATAGATGATATAGATGTAGATATAGATGATATAGATATAGATATAGATATAGATATAGATATAGATATAGATATAGATATAGATATAGATATAGATAGATATAGATAGATATAGATAGATATAGATATAGATATATTTGTATTGATTTTTGAGAGAAAGAGAGAGAAGGGGAGAGAGAGAGAGAGAGATGTGAGAGAGAAACATCGAGAGGTTGCCTCCACTGTGTACGCCAGCGAGGGGTCAAACCCACACGCTGGGCCTGGGCCCCGACTGGGAGTCGAACCCGCGACCTTTTGGGTGCACGGGACGGCGTTCCAGCCCACTGAGCCACACCGGCCAGGGCACCAACCGCATTTTTCTCAGCGTAAGCACCTCAGTGTTTCACCGAGGTTTGATGACACTTAAACATCGAGAGAGAGAGAGAGAGAGAGAGAGAGAGAGGAGAGAGAGAGAGAGAGAAAAGCATAAGAAATGGCCACGAAATCAAACTTTTTTTTAACACGAGAGAGCCAGTTTTACCGTCTTTTCGGTTTAGAAAATAGGCTTAATCCATCCTTTAGGAAAAATTCTTTTTTTTTTTTCTTTCCCTGCAGGAGGTGACAAATTGATTTTTAAGGCGGCCGTGGAGATGATGATAAGAAAAGGCTGTAGTGTTTTTTCAGTGATAAACAAAGGACAGATACATCCTGTAGCGTTTCCAATTGCCCGGGATTGGATCACAGTGTGTGCGGATTAAGAAGAAAGAAAAAGAAAATAAATAAATCACCGAATGGTGATGGTTTCTCTCTCTCTGCGTGCGGCCTCTCGATATTATAAAGGCATCGCTGAGCTGCTATGATGGGCTTAGCGGTGTGCTTTTTCTGCCCTAGGGATAGCTGTGTCCTATAAAAATATACACCAACTAGAAAAAATATATATATTTTTATATACATTTTATATACATTTTATATACATTTTTATATACATTTTTATATACATTTTTAAATGTATATATATATATATGTATGTGTGTGTGTGTGTATATATATATGTGTGTGTGTATATATATATATATACAGTAGTACCTTGAGATATGAGTTTAATTCGTCCCGTCACCTCGAGGTGTGGGAAACTATGAGACACTCGACTCGAGGTAAACTGGTGGGTCGTGTGCAGCCGGCCGATCCGTGCGATGACTCCTATCTCAACTGTTGCTCGTGTTTCAAAGCAAAAAATCGCTCGCTCGACGGCTCGTATCTCAAAAATCTCGTAGGTCAGGGCACTCGTATCTCGAGGTACCACTGTATATATAAAAATAACAACTGTTTCCAGGAATTTTGGGTTTCAGCGCTCCCTGGTGCTGAAAGTGCACCATTGCATGGATCCTGCTGTGTCACAGCACCCCCTGGTGCTGAAAGTGCACCATTGCATGGATCCTGCTGGATAAGGGCTCCCCCTGGTGCCAGAAAAAGGGACTTTCAGGAAAAAAATACATTTTTTTTTATCCCTACAGGAGGTGACAAATTGATTTTTAAGGCGGCCGTGGAGATGATGATAAGGAAAGACGTTTCTTCAGTTTTAAACAAAAGATGGGTACGTCCTACGGCGTTTCCAATTGCCCGGGATTGGATCACAGTGTGTGCGGATTAAGAAGAAGAAGAAAGAAAAAAATAAATCACCGTATGGTGCTGGTTTCTCTCTCTCTGCGTGCGGCCTCTCGATATTATAAAGGCATCGCTGAGCTGCTATTATGGGCTTAGCGGTGTGCTATTTGCTGCCCTAGGGAGGGCATGGGGCTGTGTCCTATAAAAATACACCAACTGGAGCCGAAACCAGTGTGGCTCAGTGGATGGAGCGTCAGCCTGCGGACTGAAAGGTCCCGGGTTCGATTCCGGTCAAGGGCATGTATCCTGGTTGCGGGCACATCCCCAGTAGGAGGGGGCGTGCAGGAGGCGGCTGATCGATGTCTCTCTCTCATCGATGTTTCTGACTCTCTATTGCTCTCCCTTCCACTCTGTAAAAAAATCAATAAAATATATATTTTTAAAAATACATCAACTGGGAAAAATATATATATACACCAACTGTTTCTAGGAATCTTGGGTTTCAGCGCCCCCTGGTGATGGACATGCACAGTTGCATGCATCCTGCTTTATAACACTGCCCCCTCCTCCTCCTCACACCCTCCTTCCTCCTCCCTCTCCTCTTCCTCCTTCTCTTCCTTCTTCCTCCTGCTCCTCCCCCTTCTCTTCCTCCTCCTCACTCCCTCCTTCCTCCTCTTCTTTCTCTTCCTCCTCCTCCTCCTCCCCCTCCTCTTCCTCCTTCTCTTCCTTCTTCCTCCTTCTCCTCCCCCTTCCCCTCCTCCTCCTCCTCACACTCTCCTTCCTCCTCTGCCTCCCCTTCGTTCTCTTCCTCCTCCTCCCTCCTTTTCCTCTTCTTCCTTTCTCCTCCTCCTCCCCTTCCTCCTTCTCTTCTCCCCTCTCCCCCTCCTTCCAATCCTCTCCTTCTCCTTCCTTCCTCCTCTTCTTCCTTCCTTCTCCCTCCCTCTTCCCTCTCCCTCTCCCTCCTCCCACTTCCCTCCTCCCTTCTCTTCCCTCCTCCTGTCCTTCTTTCTCTTCTTTTTTTAAAATGTTAAAAAAATATATTTTATTGATTTTTCACAGAGAGGAACGGAGAGGGATAGAAAGTCAGAAACATCGATGAGAGAGAGACATCCATCAGCCGCCTCCTGCACACCTTCTACTGGAGATGTGCCTGCAAGCAAGGCACATGCCCCCGACCGGAATTGAACCCGGGACCTTTCAGTCCGCAGGCCGACACTTTATCCACTGAGCCACACTGGTCTCGGCTCTTTCTTTCTCTTCTTCCTCCTTCTCTTCTGCCTCCACCTGTGCCCCTTCCCTCCCTCCCTCCACTTTGTCTTCCTTCTCCTCCTCTCCCTCCTCTCCTTTCACCTCTTCCCCCTCCCCTTCCTTCTTCTTCTTCCTCCTCCTCCTCTACCCCCCCTCCTCCACTTCCTCTTCCTCCCCAAGTGTCTTGATTGACCCACAGCACCTTCTACAAACACGCCGTGGCCGGAACCGGTGTGGCTCAGTGGGTAGAGCGTCGGCCTGCGGACTTAAAGGTCCCGGGTTCGATTCTGGCCAAGGGCATGTACCTTGGTGGCAGGCACATCCCCAGTAGGAGGCGTGCAGGAGGCGGCTGATGGATGTTTCTCTCTCATCGATGTTTCTAACTCTCCCTCTCCCTTCCTCTCTGTAAGAAATCAATAAAATAGCCGAGACCGGTGTGGCTCAGTGGATAGAGCATCAGCCTATGGACTGAAGGGTCCTGGGTTCGATTCCAGTCAAGGGCATGTACCTTGGTTGCAGGCACATCCCCAGTAGGAGGTGTGCAGGAGGCAGCTGATCGATGTCTCTCTCTCATCATGGATGTTTCTAACTCTCCCTCTCCCTTCCTCTCTGTAAAAAAATCAGTAAAATATATTAAAAAAATAATAAAAATAAAGCAAATCTGAAGAGGTACGTTTCCATTTGTACGCCATATCCCAACGCGTGCTACCGAGAGATACCGTGATTTCAATACGGCAGGAGAGGGAGAAGGAAGAGGAGGCTTCTGATGGTTTATGAATTAGCAGCTCTAATTATTCTAACAAAAATAAAGATTTGCTGAAAGAGCCTCCAGGGACATGCAGAGCCCCCGTGAGTCCAGCAGGGGGCGCTGTGCCTTCATGAAACAGGCCAGCAGCCAGCTCTCCTGTGTGCTACTTTCTGCCCTGCCTTCCTGCTTCACATCAGCTCCTTTTGATTTGATGTTTTAAATTTTTTAAGGCATTGTTTTACATTCAAATTTATTTTAAATGTATGTTATATTTAAATTTATTTAAAACAAAAATTCTAAAAGTTTCTCCCACCCCCCAGCAAACATACATATTCATGGATATTCTGGTAACGTCTCCCGGAGATGCATCCTGTTCCAACATTTTAGAAAAATTTATTCTTTAAACTTCAGTGGTTGGATATCACATTCTTGTTTTTTTTAGTACAGGTTTCTGAATTTTTATTTATGCTTTTTAAGTTTTTTTAAAAATATATTTTATGGATTTTTTCACAGAGAGGAAGGGAGAGAGATGGAAAGTCAGAGACATCGATGAGAGAGAGACATCCATCAGCCGCCTCCTGCACGCCCCACACTTTAGAGATGTGCCCACAAGCAAGGTACATGCCCGTGACCAGAATCGAACCCGGGACCCTTCAGTCCGCAGGCCGACGCTCTATCCACTGAGCCAAACCGGTCTCGGCTTAAATTTTTTTAATATATTTTTTTATTGATTTCAGAGGGGAGGGGAGAGAGAGAGAGAGAGAGAGAGAGAGAGAGAGAGAGAGAGAAACATCCAGGAGGAGAGAAAATCATGGATCGGCCGCCTCCTGCACGCCCCCTCCTACTGGGGATGGAGCCTGCAACCCAGGCCTGTGCCCTGGACCGGGAATCGAACCCTGACCTTCTGGCTCATAGCTCAATGCTCAACCCCCGGGAGCCCCACCGGCCGGCCTAATTCCTATATTCTAGAGAAATAGTTTGAACTTTTGCTGTGTAAGCATTAAATTCTCATTTTCAGGACAGTTGTTGTTTTTTTAAAATATATTTTATTGATTTTTTTTACAGAGAGGAAGGGAGAGGGATAGAAAGTCAGAAACATCGATGAGAGAGAAACATCCATCAGCCGCCTCCTGCACGCCCCCCACTGGAGATGTGCCCGCAAGCAAGGTACATGCCCCCGCCCGGAATCGAACTCGGGACCCTTCAGTCCGCAGGCCGACGCTCTATCCACTGAGCCACACTGGTTAGGGCAGTACAGTATTTTTTTGTTTTTTATTAAGGACATCCAAGTAGCAAAATTATGCCCTAGCTCTCTGGAGGTTGTTTTCATCACTGTTATTATTTTTATTGTAAGCAGAGGCCTGGTGCACAGATTTGTGCACATTGAAAGGAAATTAATTAGGAGGTGGTCAGTGGGGCGGGACCGGGCGAGTTAGGGGACCAGACACGCCCCCTGGTGGTCAGTGCACATCATAGCGACCGGTCAGAGTGTCTTCCTCCTGGTGGTCAGTGTGCATCATAGCTATCAATCTGAGTGTCTGCCCCTGGTGGTCAGTGCACGTCATAGCGACCAGTCAGAGCATCTGCCCCCTGGTGGTCAGTGTGTGTCATAGCGACTGGTCAGATCATCTGCCCCCTGGTGGTCAGTTCACGTCATAGCAACTGTTTGAATGGTCTGACAGTGACTTAGGCTTTTATATGTACAGACTACTATTATTATTTTTTTTAAAAAAAATACATTTTATTTATTTTTTATAGAGAAGAAGAGAGAGGGATAGAGAGCTAGGAACATCGATGAGAGAGAGACATCCATCAGCCGCCTCCTGCACGCCCCCCACTGGGGATGTGCCTGCCACCCAGGTCCCTGCCCTGGACCAGGAATCGAACCCGGGACCCTTCAGTCTGCAGGCCGACGCTCTATCCACTGAGCCAACACGGCTAGGGCAATAAAGTTTTTTTTTAAGGGCATTGAAATAGCAAAATTAGGAGGTGGTCAGTGGGGCAGGACCAGGCGAGTTAGGGGACCAGAAATGCCCCCTGGTGGTCAGTGCACATCATAGCGACCGGTCAGAGTGTCTTCCCTCTGGTGGTCAGTGTGCATTATAGTGACCGGTCGGAGTGTCTGCCCCTGGTGGTCAGTGTGTGTCATAGCTACCGGTTGGATGGTCTGATGGTGGCTTAGACTTTTATATGTACAGACTGTTATTATTTTTTTTAAATACATTTTATTGATTTTCTACAGAGAGGAAGGGAGAGGGATAGAAAGTCAGAAACATCGACGAGAGAGAGACACATCGACCAGCCGCCTCCTGCACGCCCCCCACTGGGGATGTGCCCGCCACCCAGGTCCCTGCCCTGGACCAGGAATCGAACCCGGGACCCTTCCGTCTGCAGGCCGACGCTCTATCCACTGAGCCACACCGGTTTTGGCTATTATTATTATTATTATTATTATTATACAAGCAATGCTCCCCAGCTGTGCTGAGTTCCCCCGCCTGAATGTACTGGGTGCCGGCCTGCAGGTGGAGACGCCGGGGATGCTGGGATGCCTGGTCCCCGGCAGGAGGCCACTTTGGGTCAGCTAGAGAGCTGGCCGCCCTGGCTGAGAGCTCCCTCTCCTCCTCTCCCCTCCCCCCCTGAACCCTGGAGTCCGTCCGTCTGTCTGTCCCCTGGAAGGACCTCAAGTTCAGACTCAGTTGCCAACTTGGATCTTGATGAGAGCCGAGAGCCGAGAGCCGAGAGCCGGCCAGTTCTCCCCTCCTGGGGGGGAAGATTCAGATGCAAATCGGGGTGGCCGGCCGCCCAGGCCCAGGGTTGCAGGGGACCCTGGGAATCTAGTCTCCCAGCTGGGGTGGGGGCGTCTCCTTGTCTGCTGTCCGTCCAGCCCAGCTGGGGTGCACCCAGGCCTGAGCAGTGCAGGGCCTGTGCTGTGTGTGGGCACCGGTCAGCGCTGGGCCCACCCAGCCCTCTGTCTCCTACCCTGGGGTTTGGGGGGGTCTCTGCCTGGGTGTCTCATGTCCCCAGGTCTTTGCATCCAGCAAAACACAGCGCCCTCTGCTGTCTGGATCTTGGAAGTGATTTTCTGGACGACTCACTCTCCTGACCCTCCAGCAGGGGGCGAGCGTGAGGCGGCAGATCAATGCTTCCTTCTTGCCTCGATGTTTCTCTCTCTCTCTTTCTCCCTCTTGAAAATTAATTATTTTTAAATATATTTTATTGACTTTTTTACAGAGAGGAAGGGAGAGGGATAGAAAGAAGCATCGATGAGAGAGAGACATCCATCAGCCGCCTCCTGCACGCCCCCCAGTGGGGATGTGCCCGCAAGCAAGGTACATGCCCCCGACCGGAATCGAACCCGGGACCTTTCATTCCGCAGGCCGACGCTCTATCCACTGAGCCAAATGGTCTGAAAATTAATTTTAAAAATAGACTTTTTTTAGCCAAAACCGGTGTGGCTCAGTGGATAGAGCACTGGCCTGTGGACTGAAGGGTCCCGGGTTCATTCCAGTCAAGGGCATGGACCTGGGTGGCAGGCACATCCCCAGTGGGGGGAGCGTGCAGGAGGCAGCTGATCGATGTTTCTAACTCTCTCTGCCTCTCCGTTCCTCTCTGAAAAAAAATCAATAAAATATATATACTTTTTTAAAAAAAATGTATTTTATTGATTATTTACAGAGAGAAAGGGAGAGGGATAGAAAGAAGCATCGGTGAGAGAGAGAGAGACATCAGCCGCCTCCTGCACGCCCCACACTGGGGATGTGCCCGCAAGCAAGGTACATGCCCCCGACCGGAATTGAACCTGGGACCCTTCAGTCCGCAGGCCGATGCTCTGTCCACTGAGCCACACCGGTCTCCGCGAAAATTAATTTTAAAAAGAGACTTTTTTTTTTTTAGCCGAAACCGGTGTGGCTCAGTGGATGGAGCATTGGCCTGCGGACTGAAAGGTCCCAGGTTCGATTCCATTGGGGACATGGACCTTGCTTGCGGGCACATCTCCACTGTGGGGAGTGCGTGCAGGAGGCGGCTGATCGATGTCTCTCTCTCTCTCTCATCGATGATGTTTCTGACTTTCTATCCCTCTCCCTTCCTCTCTGTGAAAAAAATCAATAAAATGTATTTTTTTTAAAATTAAATAAATAAATAAATAAATAAATAAATGTTTTTATTGATTTTTTTTAAATTTTTTAGAGAGAGAGAGAGGGTCGGGGGGAGAGAGAGAAACACATCATCAACGAGAGGGAAACACCAATCTGCTGCTGCCTCCTCCTGCGTGATGGAGCTCACACTCCAGGCCTGTGCCCTCGACCCGGCCTCGAACCCGCTACCTCTCCCTCATAGTGTGGACGGACACTCCATCCACGGGGCCACGCCGGACAGGGCTGGGCCCTGGGACATTTATTTTTGCTACATTTGCTGTGCACGGAGGGGAGGGCACATCCTGGTATCCGGAGCCTGCTGCATGCTGGGATCTGACGGCCGGCCGGGGGGAGGGGCAGCCTCGGGAATTCTGGGATGTTTCTGGTGGTGGGCGGGGCCTGTTTGCCCAGTCCTGCAAGTGTTTGCTTGGCCACGGCTCTCGACATAGCTGCCCGCATATTTGGCAATTCCTCCTGCAAATTCCCAGCTGGCTTTGCAGGTGGCTGTTGTGCAATTATTTGCCTAAAGGGGGCGGCAGGGGTGTGAGGGGAGGGGGTGTGATGTAGAAAGGGTTTGGGAAATGGGTCTCAGCCACCAGCTCTCAAGTCCCCATAAGAAGACGGTGGTTCTCAACCTTCCTGAGGCCACGACCCTTTAAGACGGCTCCTCACGGGGTGGTGACCCCTAACCATAAAATTATTATTTCCGTGGCTACTTCATCATCGCTGTCATTTTGCTGCTGTGATGAACCGTCATGTCAATATCTGATAGGCAGGATGTATTTTCGTTGTTACAAATTTAACATCATGAAAGCATTAGTGATTCATCACAAAAACAATATGTAATTATATATTGTTAGATATTTATTTTTTAAAAATATATTTTATTGATTTTTTACAGAGAGGAACAGAGAGAGATAGAAAGTCAGAAACATCGATGAGAGAGAGACATCGATCAGCTGCCTCCTGCACGCCCCACAGTGGAGATGTGCCCGCAACCAAGGTACATGCCCCCGACCGGAATCGAACCGGGGAACCTTCAGTCCGCAGGCCGACGCTCTATCCACGGAGCCACACCGGTCTTGGCTATATTGTTAGATATTTATTTCTAATGACAAATAAATGAAATTTTCTGTCTTTTTAAAAATATATTTTATTTAATATATAAAATTTTAATATATGTTATTTAATACATTTTATAATAAAATTACATCTTATTATAATTTTATTTTATTAAAATACTTTAATATTTTTTACAGAGAGGAAGGGAGAGAGGGATTGAGAGCTAGAAACATCGATGCGAGAGAGAGACATCCATCAGCCGCCTCCTGCACGCTCCCCACTGTGGAGATGTGCCCGCCACCAGGATACATGCCCTTGACCGGGAATCGAACCCGGGACCCCTCAGTCCGCAGGCCGACGCTCTATCCACTGAGCCACACCGGTTTGGGCAAATTTTCTGTCTTGAGTCGTGGTGCATCATGGGTAATAGCCTTCCTAGGACAACAGTCAACGACACGGCCACACGTGCGACACCGAGGAGCGGTGTGTTGGTGCCTAAGACCGTGGGAAATGAGTGTTTTTTGCCGGTCTCAGGCGTGACCCCTGGGAAAGGGTCATTTGACCCCCCCCAAAGGGGTCACGACCCCCACAGGTGGACAATACCACCCACCTCCAGACTGTCTGACTGTGACGTGGAGGTGACAGCTGTGGGGGGGTGGGGTGGGTGGGGGGGTCTCAGTACGGGACAGGGTGCACCCTGGGAGAGAGGACCCGGGTGGTGGGCGTCTCTTACCCCCTCGTGACACAAAGGCACTGACAAGGCCTGTAAGGTTTAAGGAGGCGTCGGACGGTCGGACGGACGGACGGACGGAAGGAAGGTGGGAGGATGGGAGCAGGAGGCGGGCTTGGGTGGGGAGAGCAGGGCCGTCTCTCTGCTCCACCTGTGAGCGCGAAGGAGGGGAGGAGGGGGTCCCGGCCGGGGTGGCTCAGTGGATAGAGCGCCGGCCGGCGGACCCCAGGGTTTGAGCTATATATATATATTTTTTTTTAAAGTCTTTAGTTATGCTTAAAGGAATATATTTTCAGTTATGCTTAAAGGAATATATTTTTTAAAAAATAAAAATAAAATATCTTCAGCTATGTGTGTGTGTGTGTGTGTGTGTGTGTGTTTAAAAAAAGGAACTTCAGTTATGCTTAAAGGAATATATATTATTTAAAAAAATAAAAGCTCTTCAGCTATGCTTAAAGGAATATATATTAAAAAAAATAAAAATAAAATATCTTCAGCTATGTGTGTGTGTGTGTGTGTGTTTAAAAAAAAGAACGTCAGTTATGCTTAAAGGAATATATATTATTTAAAAAAATAAAAGCTCTTCAGCTATGCTTAAAGGAATATATATTTAAAAAAATAAAAATAAATATCTTCAGCTATGTGTGTGTGTGTGTGTGTGTGTGTGTGT
>PVJN01056928.1:0-12615 GCA_004026805.1 Lasiurus borealis
CCCCAGCCTGCTTGAGATCAGTGTCTCCCCTCAGGCCCCTGAGTCAGAGCCCACGGCCCGTCACATCCAGGTACGTCCTGTGCCCGTGGAGGTGGGAGAGCGCGTTCTGGGCCGGGAGCCGGGGTGGGGGGGACCCCCTGGGGCGCTGGAGGAGCTGCAGCTGCAGCCCCACCCTGAGCGCCGGCTTCTCGGCTTTGGGCGAGGCCTGAGCCTTTTTTTTTTGGCAGCAAGAATTTAGGACTTTTTTTTTTTGCCCCGACCAGTGTGGCTCAGCGGACAGAGCTTCGGCCTGCGGACCGAAGGGTCCCAGGTTCGATTCCGGTCAAGGGCATGTACCTGGGTGGCGGGCACATCCCCAGTGGGGGTTGTGCAGGAGGCAGCTGGTCGATGTTTCTCTCTCTCTCCCTCACCCCTCCTCTCTGAAATCAACAAAAATAGGGTACAGTTTAAAAAAAACAGTTCATGTGGATACCCAGTCACAACCAGCAGGGACCCATCCCTGGCCATGCTCACAGTGGAGGTTTTGGGAGAACAGCCTGCAGGTGTGAGAGTTCTGGGAGGATGGGGGTCTGCTGAACCGGGAGGGTGGTGCCCGCTTGAACCGATGCCGCTGACCCTTGGCTGTCCCTCGGCAGGCTGGAGGGTCCAGGACAGGGTGACGTCATCCGTCACTGCGTGGGGGTGGGTGGGAAGAGGGTTTCCCTCTCATCTTAACTCGGGCATTTATGGGGCATTAACCGGGCACTTCCTGTGTGCCAAGCCGGCTCTCATGCCTTTAGATCAGCGGTTCTCCACCTTCCTAAGGCCGAGGCCCTTTCAGACAGCTCCTCATGGGGTGGTGACCCCCAACCATAAAATGATTTCTGTGGCTACTTCATCGCTGTCATCTTGCTGCTGTGATGAACTGTCATGTAAATAGCTGACAGGCAGGATGTGTTTTTGTTGTTATAAATGGAACATCATGAAAGCATAGGGATTCATCACAAAAACAATAGGTAATTATATATTGTGAAATATTTATTTCTAATTATAAATAAATGAAATGTTGTCTTGAATCGAGGTGTCGCATGAGCAACAGTCTTCCCAGGACAACAGTAAACGACATGGCTACACGTTGCTACACCGAGGAGCGGTGTGTTGGTGCCTAAGACCATGGGAAACAGGTGTTTTCCGCCGGTCTCAGGCGACCCCTGTGAAAGGGCCGTTCGCCCCCCAAAGGGGTCGAGACCCACAGGCTGAGAACCGCTGCTCTGGGGCATTTGTGGGGCATTAACCGGGCGCTTCCTGTGTGCCGGGCCGGCTCTCCTGCCTTTAGATGCACCGACGATGAACTGGTTCAGGCCTCACAAAGCCACTGGGAGGTCCAGAGAGCCCGGGCCACAGAGCCGGGGGGCGGGGGCGGGTCCGGACCCAGCATGTTGACCCCGAAGCTGCCCTGGCTGACCCGGGCCCAGGGAGGCCTCCGCGCCCGCCCCCGTGACCCGCCCCCCTGGCCCGCACGCGCTGTGGCCGGCGGCTGCGTGAGTGAGCGGACGCGTCTGGCCAAGCTCACCGCTCACTTCCTCCCGCGCCTCCGGCCCTGGCTGCGGAAATGCTTCCTCTGTGACACGCCCAGAGCTCCCCCCCCTCCCCCTCCCGCCTGGCAGGAGCCGCTGCTAACGGGATCGCGGTGACATCATCGGCTCTCCTGCCGAAGGTGCAGTGGCTGCCGGCCTTTCTGGCTGCTCACGCTGCCAGGAAACGGGGCGGCGGGGAGGGAGGCGGGGGGGGGGGGCGTTTCCCTCTGTTGAGGACGCCCTTGTCTGGGTCCCAGCAGGTGGTCAGGCTCGGGGCGGGGGGGTCCCCAGTGCCCCACAAAGAAGCCTGTGCCTGCTGCCCTTGCGTGTGTTTTTCTTAAGCTCTAACGCCAGTGGCCGGCCGTTCCGGGAGCTGGTTCCGCCCGGGCTGTGCCATGTTTTGAATGGGCTTTCGGATCTGACGAACATCGGGCCTGGCGTGACCCCCGTTTCGTAGGCGAGGAAACCGGGGCTCAGACGAGGGAGGCGGCTGCAGGCCCCTCGCCCGCAGCTAGCAGCGCCTGCGACTCGCATCCTCGCCTGAGCTGGGGGTCTCCCTCCCGTCGGCCACTGATGGATGTCTCCCCCACCCCCCCGTGTGGCCGGCAGGCCAGACCGAGGTCGAATGCTGAGAGTCGGGCCTGGGGTCTCCACTTGGTCTCGGACGCCGAGCCCTGGGAGGCGATGTGCTGAGCATCGGGGTGCTCTCTCAGGCGCCTTCGCGCCCGCAGGAAGTGGCACGGACAGACCGGCCTTCACAGCGCTGTCCCGGGTCCCGCTGTCTGGCCCGCAGACCACGGCCTCCATCCTGTCTCCACTGGGCTCTGCGTTTGGGGGGAGGAGGGGGGAGGAGCGGGGGAGGCTCGCCGGCACGGGGCCGTGGTGGCGATGGTGGCTCAGGTTGTTTGTGGAGTTTTAAGGAGGAAAGACTGATTTTCTGATACGAGGTTCTAGAGCCGTGTTCTCCAGCAATGGTTCTCAACCTGTGGGTCGCGACCCCTTTGGGGGTCGAACGACCCTTTCACAGAGGTCGCCTAAGACCCTCGGAAAATGCAGATATTGACATCACGATGCATCACAGGAGCAACATTTCATGGTTGGGGGTCACCGCCCCATGAGGAGCTGTGTGCAAGGGTCACGTCCTTAGGAAGGTTGAGAACCGCTGTCCTCCAGGAAGCTGAGGTTTTTACTCCGCTCGGTGGGTTTGGTGGGGTTTCTGTGGGGGAGGGGAGAGGGCACGAGCCGTGCAGGTAGGCGAGCCGGGGCGAGCTTCACGCGGGCCCTTCCCTTTGCCGTGACCTTGAGCAGGTGGCTGCCCTGCGCGTCCGGTCCGGTCCGGTCTGTCTGGTCCGGTCTCGGGCTGGACGTGGCGCCGTGTTTGTATGAGGAGATGCTGGTTCTGTGCGTCCATCCGCGGGCTGCGTTGTAAAGGTCGGAGGGGGTGGGTGGTGGGTAAACAGCGGCAGGCGGTGGCGAGTCTGGAGGCCCCACAAGGAAGCGCAGTTCGGAATTAAATCCGCGAGTTGGTTAAAAAAATAAATAACCTGCCCAGCCGGGCGTGGCTCAGCGTTTGGATGCTGACCTATGAACCGGGAGGTCAGGGTTCGATTCCCCGTCAGGGCACACGCCGGGTGGCGGGCTCCATCCCCAGTGTGGGTGGGTGTGCAGGAGGCAGCCCATCAGTGATCCTCTCTCATCATTGATGTTTCTCCCTCCCTCCCGCTCTCTCTCTCCCCCTCTTCCTCTCTCTGGTCAATTAAAAAAAATATATATATATTTTAAATATATTTTTATTGATTTTTTTTTACAGAGAGGAAGGGAGAGGGATAGAGTTAGAAACATCGTTGAGAGAGACATCGATCAGCCGCCTCCTGCACGCCCCCCACTGGGAATGTGCCCGCCACCAAGTACATGCCCTTGACCAGCATTGAACCCAGGACCCTTCAGTCCGCAGGCCGACGCCCTATCCACTGAGCCACACCGGTCTTGGCCAGTATCTGATTCTGATGGTTAAAAATTGAGCGCCCAGCCGAGACCGGTGTCTCCCAGGACCGGCCCGCGGTCTGTGTGAGGGGGACTCCTCACCGCCGGCAGCCGCGCCGAGGCTCAGCGTTCGCCGTGCCGCCTTCCTCACGGCAGCGCCGAGTCAGAGGCCCGATCGATCGATCGCAGGGCGCAGTGGCTGTCCTCGCAGCTAACAGGCAGTCTCTGGGGGCTCCCGTTTCATTTGCTCTTTCAATTTACGGGCCTCCCTGCCTCCCTCCCTCCTCTCCTGCCTCCCTCCCTCCCTCCCTCCCTCCTCCCAGCGCCTGGACCAGGGCCACAGGCCGTTCCACCCACAGACGCTGCGAGCTGCTCTGAGCTTAGTTACTGTTTGGTCTGAGAGAGGGAGTCACCGTGGCTGCAGAGGAACATTTCAGAGATTGGCTATTGTTTGTCCAAAACACCAACAAAACAAACACCCCACACACGTACTGTCGGCCTGAATAATCGGAGCCAGCAAGCCAGGGGCATGTTAGACCGTGGAAGTAAGAGAAAGACGCTGTAAGACAGCGGTTCTCCACCTTCTTAATGCCGTGGCCCTTCATACCGTCCCATATTGTGGTCACCCCAACCTTACAGTCATGTTTGTTGCGGCTTCATCACCGTCATGTTGCTGCTGTTAATGAACCGTCATGTAAATCTCTGTGTTTTCCCATGGTCTGAGGCTCTACATGTTATGAATCGTCATGTGAATATCTGTGTTTTCTGGTGGTCTTAGGCTCTACATGTTATGAATCGTCATGTGAATACCTGTGTTTTCCCGTGGTCTTGGGCACTACATGTTGTGAATCGTCATGTAAATCTCTGTGATTTCCGGTGGTCTGAGGCTCTACATGTTATGAATCGTCATGTGAATATCTGTGTTTTCCTGGTGGTCTTAGGCTCTACATGTTGTGAATCGTCATGTAAATCTCTGTGGTTTCTGGTGGTCTGAGGCTCTACATGTTATGAATCGCCATGTAAATACCTGTGTTTTCCCGTGGTCTTAGGCTCTACATGTTATGAATCGTCATGTAAATACCTGTGTTTTCAATGGTCTTAGGCTCTACATGTTATGAATCACCATGTAAATCTCTGTGATTTCCGGTGGTCTTAGGCTCTATAGCAGCCGTTCTCAACTCGACCCACAGGTGGAGAACCGCAGGCAGGGTCACCTAAGACCATGGAAAACACAGGTATTTACATGACGACTCATTACAGGAGCAACATGACAGTGATGAGGTAGCAACGGAAATAACTTTAAGGTTGGGGTCTCCCAGCATGAGGACGGAATTAAGGGCCGCGGCGTTGGGGGGGGAGAACCGCCGCTGGGGAGGGGAGGGGCGGCTGGGAGCCCGTTGTGGCGCTCCGTGGCATCCTGCGATCCTCGGTCCTCGGCTGAGTGTCGTCCCGGACACCCCAAGGTCACGGGACCGATCCCGGTCCAGGCACATGCCCAGGTGGCGGGTGTGTGCGGCAGCAGGCACCCGGTCAGTGTTTCTCTCTCCCCCTCTCCCTTCCTCTCTCTCTCAAATCACTGAGAGCAGCCGAAACCGGTGTGGCTCAGTGGATAGAGCGTCGGCCTGCGGACTAAAGGGTCCCGGGTTCAATTCTGGTCAAAGGCATGTATCCTGGTGGCGGGCACATCCCCAGTGGGGGGCATGCAGGAGGCGGCTGATTGATGTGTCTCTCTCATCGATGTTTCTGGCTTTCTATCCCTTTCCCTTCCTCTCTGTGAAAAATCAATAAAATATATAAAAAAATAAAAATAAAATAAAACCACTTAGAGCAGTTAGTCTTGGACTACCTTTGTTCCTCTCTCTTCAATCCATCTGCCCATCCGTCCGTCTGTCCATCGAGCCTTCAGCCCACTGATGGATCCCTTCATTGGTCCATCTGTCTATCTGTCCTTCCGTCCGTCCCTGGGACCGACCTGGGACGCCTGCCGCCCTCTTCACTCCCTCCTCCTGGTCAGAGCACAGGCCGAGGGGAGGAGGGGGGGAGGGGGCCCCTCCCCAGGGCTCTCAGGGAGCGAGGCCTCCGCGGACCTGCTTCCTGTGTTTGTGTTCTCACTTCCTGCGGCCAAACTGCGACTTCTGAGCCCAGGAGCCCTTGCTTTTCTTTTCTTTTCTTTTTTTAATATATTTTATTGATTTTTCACAGAGAGGAAGGGAGAGGAATAGAAGTCAGAAACATCCATGAGAGAGACACATCAATCAGCCACCTCCTGCACTGGCGATTGAGCCTGCAACCCGGGCCTGAGGCCTGACCGCGAATCGAACCCTGACCTCCCGGTTCCTAGGCCGACGCCCAGCCCCTGGGCCTCACCATCCATCGAGTGGAGCGTCTGGGAGCCCTGCCCGCTTGCCTTCCCTCACAGGCCCTGCCCCGCCGCCCGCCCGTTTGTGGGCTCACCTGGAGGAGCAGGAAAGGGATTTCGGGAGGGAGAAAGTGGGACCCAGCCTCGCCCCCCTGTTCGCCGCCCTTTCATTCCCTCCTCAGTGGCTGTGCTTTGCTGTTTGATGTCGGGGCTCCCGGCGGGGAGGGGCTGAAAAGGGGGGTGTGGGTTGTGGACAGAGCCCACGGCAGCGCCTTCCCCCAGCGGGTGGCCCCCTTCGTCTGGTGGCCCCTCCACAGACGGCACCTCCCCAGGTGGCAGCCGTGGTGCCGGGACCGGGATTCTCAGGTCCCCAGGGGCCGCAGACTGAGTGGGAGCGGCACACCCTATGCAAATGTTTCTGTCGGTGCTAATGTATGCAGATTTATGCGCTCAGCGAGGAGACAGTGTGCTCCCGTGCTGTGCATCTGGAGTTTCAGTTTCACGGGTGCAGTCATGTGTGCCCTAGTCCTCGTGCCTGCTGCTTGTGGGGGACATTTCCATCATCACAGGCCCTCCCCGCACCCCAAATGCCCTCCCCGCCCCCCGCAGGTCCTGCCTGCACCCCAAAGGCTCTCCCTGCACCCCCAATCCCTCACTGCACCCCAAATGACCTCCCTGTACTCTGAAGGCCCTCCCTGCACCCTAAAGGCCCTCCTCGCACCCCGCAGGCCCTCACTGCTCCGGCCTGGGTTCCAGTCCAGAATCCCCAGCTCCAGAGGCTGCCCCACCACGGGCTGTGCCCCCCTGTCTGTGGCAGGGGGAGAGGGTGGAGGGGAAGTATGTGTGGAGGAGGATGGGGCTGGCTCACCCCCTGGAAGGTGTGGTTGAAGGAGCTGCGGTGACCGGTTGCTTATTCACTGAGGCTGCGGGTCTGTCCCGGTGCCGGGCCATTGACGGACGTGAGCAGAGCCCGGCGTCTAGGCCCCGGGCCCCAGTGAGCAGATGTGCGGGCGGTTCCTCTCCGCTGGACGGACGGCTGGACGGGCTGATGCACACGGCGGACAGGCGGGCCTATGGCAGCCCCCGTGGCTCCCGGCAGCCTGCGGGCGGGCGGGCAGGTGGGCGGCGGGCGGGCTGGCTCGCAGGTCCTGCAGGACCCAGCGGTGCTGACGCGGCCCCGATGGCCGCCCCGGGCAGGGTCTCTGGACCGGCCGTGGTGACGGCTCCCCTGGCCTTTCCTGGTGGGTGAGGGAGGGAAGGAGGAGGAGGGGGAGGGAGTAGCTTCCGCCCCCTCCCCCCTGTCTGTGCTCTGTGAGAGCCACCATGCCACGCGCAGTGCCCGCCTCTCCTGAGCTCCCCCCCCCCTCCCCACACAGGGGGCATCCTGCTTCCGGCTCAGCGGGAGCCAGGCCGCCTCCCATTGGAGGGCAGCCGCAGGAAAGCGTCTGCATGTCTGATGGCTGCCAACACCCTTCCCACCGAGGGCTCTGGGTTTGCGGGAAGGCGGCCAGGAAGGCCGGCGTGTGTGTGTGTGTGTGTGTGTGTGTGTGTGTGTGTGTGTGTGGGGGGGGGGGCAGGCTGTCTGGGCACAGAGCGGGGGAGGGGCGGGCGGGAGGGGGGAGAGGAGCCGGGTGCAGGCGGGAGGCCCCCGGCTGGTTCACCTGCTCGGACGGCCAGCTCCCCGCCTCCTGACCACCACGCAGGCCTGCGGTCCCGGCGGGAACTCACCCACCACCGGAGGCGGCCGCTGCGGTTGCTGCCAGCACTTTCTTTCCCTGCCACTTCCTTCCCTTTCTCCTCCGGCAGCCCAGCCCGGGCTGAGGTTCCCTCTCTGCCAGGGTAGGCGCCCGCGGCCAAGGAAGGCGGGCCTGGCTCTCCGGGGTCCTGCTCCCCCATCCCCCGCCCTCCAGCCGGCCCGGCCCCTGTGCAGGGAGCAGCTGGGTCTCCCTGGGACCCCTCGCTGCTGCGGTGGCCTCGGTCCAGGGGGGCGTGTCCTGGACGCACAGGAAGGCCGTCGGATGCGGGTGCCCGCTCTGTGGGCACCGGGAGGGAGCGGCCTGGGCTTTGTACCTGTCCACTGGGGTTTCGGTCGGGCATGGGGTCTGCTGCCTGCGGAGCGAGGGCCGGGGAGCCGGGCTGTTTGTGCCATGAGCACCGCCTCCGGGACGCCAGGCTGGGCCTAGTGCCCGCCGGACACCTGGACGCCTTCGGGCCTGAGTCCCGAGAGCAGCGGTCCCCACCCGCCCCTGCCCTGCTCCTCCGCCTCCTGCCTGCCTGTGTGAGCGCCAGCCCTGCCCTGTTCTTGCTCACAGACACGTCTGGAGCCGTAGGCCCGCTGTCTGGGGTCCCGGGGTCCCCAGCATGTGTCTTAGGTGTTCTTCCACCCTGGGTGTGCCCCGGTCCTGGGTGTCTCCCAGCCATGGGTGTCCTCCTGGCTCAGTGGTTCTCACCCTTCCTAAGGCCGCAGCCCTTTAAGACAGCTCCTCCTGGGGTGGTGACCCCCAACCATACAATGATTCCCGTGGCTACTTCATCGCTGTCATCTTGCTGCTGTGATGAACTGTCATGTACATATCTGATAGGCAGGATGTATTTTCGTTGCTACACATGGAACATAATTAAAGCATAGGGATTCATCACAAAAACAATACGTAATTGTATATTGGGAAATATTTATTTCTAATGACACACAAATGAAATGTTGTCTTGAATCGTGGTGTAGCATGGGCAACAGTCTTCCTAGGACAACAGTAAACGACATGGCTACACGTTGCTACACCGAGGAGCGGCGTGTTGGTTCCTAAGACCATGGGAAATAGGTGTTTTCCGCTGGTCTCAGGCGACCCCTGTGAAAGGGTTGTTGGACCCCCAAAGGGGTCGCGACCCACAGGTTGAGAACCGCTGCCCTGGTTCCTCGGTCGACGCTCAGCCCCTGAGCCACCCCAGCCGGGCCAGCCTGGCTCCTGAGTCCCTGCTTTTGGCCCCTGCATGCTGGCCCCCGGCACCCTAACCCGGAGCTTCTCGAAGCCCCGTAACTGACCCCCGGGGTGCAGGAGGGGCCGAGGATTGAGTGAGAAGATGGAGGTGGAGCACTGGGCCCCGAGCCTGCAGCCTGGGGGGGCTCCTGGTGGCTGCTGCTGCTGCTTCAGGGCGGTGGAGGGCGGCTGGGAGAGCCCAGATGACACCCGTTCAAGGTCCAGGGTGCTGAGTGCGCCCTGACTGATCCTTCCGGAAGCCCTAGGAAGCCCTGGGGTGAGGGGTGTGACTCACCGGCTGTGAAGCAGGCCCCGCCCACCAGCTGGGGCTCTCCACTTAGAAAGCCGGGGTTCGAGCAGATGGGTGGGCCGGGAGGTGCAGGACGGTGGGTCTGCTGGGTGCCTGGTCCATGGGGTGGACGCTGGTGGAGCAGGGGGCGGGGCAGGTCTATGTTCTTTCCTTACCCGGGTCCCCACACCTTCCTTCCGTGGTTCAGACAGGCCCGGTCTCTGTGACTCACTGATTGGCTGCACCCTGTTGGGGAAGTGGTGGGGGGAGGGGCTCGAGCGATGGGTGCCCCTCCCCCACCTCAGTCTGGCTCCCCTGAGCTGAGAGTCTCCAGGTGTTCTGCTGTTCTACCTCGACCCGTGGGTGGTCGGCAAACCGCGGCTCTTGAGCCACAGCCGGCTCTTTCACAAAAGACCACTGCGGGGGCGAGTCTGTGTTGAAGAAGCGGTGTTAAAACAGCAGTTCTCAACCCGTGGGTCGCGACCCCTTTGGGGGGTTCAAACACCCCTTTCACAGGGGTCGCCTAAGACCAGTGAAAATGCAGATATTGACATCACGATGCATCACAGTAGCAAAGTTTCATGGTTGGGGGTCACCACCCCATGAGGAGCTGTATGCAAGGGTCGCGGCTTTAGGAAGGTGGAGAACCACTGCGTTAATTTAAAAAATGTGGCTCTCCAAAGAAATGTCCGTCATTGTGCTGTGGGTATTTGGCTCTGTGGACCGATGAGTTTGCCGACCGCTGGCCTGGACCTACCCATGCCCCTGGCACTGCCCCTCCTGTGCTGTCCACGGGCATCCGTGGGCAGCTCCAGACTGGCCGGATTAATCCGCTCGGAGGTGGGGTCTGAGCTTTACTTGTTTATTTATTTTACTGCTTTAGAGAGAGAGAGGGATATGAGAGAGGGACAACGTCACGGATCCGCTGCCTCCCGCACGCCCCACCCACTGGGGATGGAGCCGGCCCCCCGGGCCTGTGCCCTGACCGGGGATCTAACTGAGCTGGCGACCTCTTGCTTCCCGGTCAGCGCTCAACTGCTGACCACTGCGGCCGAGCGTGGGTTTGAACCTGAGTTACCCGCCTTTGGACCAGACAGCTGGCTGTCTCTGTGTGCGGGCGGGCGGCAGGGGGATGATGGGGTGTGTCCGGGGCCAGGCAGCCCTGCTTGAGGGCGTCCTTCCTGTGCCAGCAGCGGGGGTGGCCTGCCTCTGGGGCAGGGGTGCAGACGCAGACTGTTGGTCTGTTGCTTGGACGGTCTGAGGGTTCCATCCCCCCTTGTTGATGCTGAGGGGGGGTCAGTCTCCGCCCGGCCCGTTCTAACAGCTCCTGCAGCCGCTCTCGCGTTATGTGGCCCCAGGCCTCCCCTCCCGGCAGCTTCGGGGGGAGCTGCTGCACCTGCGGGGGAGGGGGTGGTAGGAGAGCCAGAGAGGGAGCCTGGCTGGGCGAGGGCGGCCAGGTGGGCGCAGGTGTGGGTGCTGGTGCCAGAGGCCCCACAGAGCCGCTCCCCAGCGGTGAGGGCAGTCGCCCCTGGGGGTGTGGCCGGCCCGGATGGCCTGAGCGCCACCACGGGGCAGGGGAGGGGGGCGGCTGTCCCGCCCGCACAGGACGGCCTGTGTCCCTCTGTGTGATGAGTGCCTGGGCTGGAGGCCTGTCAGCACTGCGGGGCAGGGGGGGAGTAGGGGGAGGGGAGTGTCCTGGCTCCCTGACCTCCCTGGGCCTGTCCTCCTGGTGCGGGGAGAGGGGCGCAGGGGCGAGGGCGACGTTTAGAACGCTCCGGAAGCCGGCGCCTCACCCCGTGCAGGATGACGGTCCTGGTTCGGGGCCTCACGGGGTCCGTGGAGCAGTGAGCGCCTCAGAGCTGCACCCCGTGGGGCCTTAGCCCTCACCCCCCTCCACATTCCCCCCCTGCGTGCCCCCCACCCCGCCGGCCCTTTCCCCATCCTCTCCCCTGCGGCCCAGGCCCTTCTGGGGTGTGTTTTGACCCCTTACGTGCCTGCTGGGCCAGTAACACAGTGAGAACCACCTTCGTGCTGACCGGAGCGCAGGCTCATTTACTTGTGATTGTGTTAACGACGCTAACTCAGCGTCTGTGCTCACAGGGGGACTTTCCACCCGGAGCTGAGGGGAGATAGATCTACAGATGGATGGAATGTAAAAGAATTAAAAGCAATCTGTTACCCGTCATTGTGTGTGTGTGTGTGTGTGTGTGTGTGTGTGTGTGTAGTACTGTGTGTGTATGTGTGTGGTGTGTATGTAGGGATGTGTCTGTGAAGTGTATGTGTGGTGTGTGTTGTGTATGTATATGTGTAGTGTGTGTGTAGTGGTGTGTCTGTGAAGTGGTGTGTGTATGGTGGGTGTTGTGGATGTGTAGTGGGGTGTGTGTGTGTGGTGGGTGTTGTGTATGTGTGGTGTGTATATAGTGGTGTGTGTGTATATGTGTAGTGTGTATGTAGGGATGTGTCTGTATGTGAAGCGTGTGTGGTAGATGGTATGTGTGTATGATGGGTGTTGTGTATGTGCAGTGGGGGCGTGTGCCCTAACCGGGAATCGAACCCTGACCTCCTGGTTCCTAGTTCAGCGCTCAACCACTGAGCCACCCCAGCCAGGCTCTTTGCCCTGTCTCTTCCCGGGAAAAAGGGGATGAGGGTGCGATGCCTATTCCACAGGCGCTCAGCGTGTGTGTGTGTGTGTGTGTGTGTGTGTGTGTGTGTGTGTGTATGGTGGGTGTTGTGTATGTGTAGTGGTGTGTGTGTGTTTGTGTGTGTGTGTGTGTGTGTTTTGTCTCGGACGTGAGGCCGCGGTGCGTGCGGTGCCGGAATGCAGCTTCTGTTCCCGGCCAGCCCGGCGCGGTGGGCGTGGCCTGGGCCTGCCAGCCCGGAGCGTGCCCTGCGGTCCGCAGGGGGGATCTGACCCGCCCGGTCGTGGGGGCAGGTCCGCCTCTGCTGGGCTGTCTGGCGCCGCGCCCGGAGCCCCGTATCGTCGCGCTGACTCATGTTTGCTGAGCACTCGCTCGGAGGCTATACCGCCGCCCCAGCCCGCCGCCCGCGGCTCCCGCCCTTCCTTCTGGGCGGACGGACGGAGGGATGCACCCTCGGGGCCGGGTGCTGCCCGTGCGTGGTCAGCAGGAAGGAGCGTCTGGGGTCGGCTCCGGGGTCAGATGGAGGGCGGCTTCTTTCGGGAGCCTGTGGGGAGGGGAGCCCGCAGCCGGCTCTCAGGACGCCTGCCTGCCGGGCTGAAGGGCACGACCTGGGCCGGGGTGACCCGCCGCCGGCTGCTGGGAGCGGCCGCGGTCGCTCTGCCTCCTGCTCTGCGGGCGGGCGGGAGGAGCCGCGTGATTCTGCCTGCATAGTGCCAGGTCCAGGGTAATAACACCGGGGTGTGGTCATCACCCGCTGCTGCCATTAATAGGGACTCCAGCCCTGCTGTGGGCGGGGTGGGTGGGGGGGTGGGGA
>PVJN01056929.1:0-12615 GCA_004026805.1 Lasiurus borealis
ATACAAAGTGATTAAAAAACATGAATAAACCTTCATTTTTCCATTTTTCTATACATTTGAATAAATACTACTTAAACACAGTTAAAATACTAGAATTTACAAAGGTACATAACTAAATCTGTTTTTATGAAATTCCATATTAAAGATTGTGTTTAATTAGTTTTAAGTTTTCACAACTGTATATCCTTACTTTTGCTTATTTGTGTGATGCAAATAAAATTTCTATCCTACTCCCTTCCATAGTTGACTATTTCTATTTGTTCCTTATGTAACCTTTTATCATTTCTCTTTTTATACACAAATAAAACTCTACAACTCTACTATTTTATTCCTCTTCTCCTTCCCTTCTCTCTCTTTTTTTTTTATACAAATGTAAGCATAGTATACATAGTCTCTTCCAACTGGGTTTCACTTACCCTCATTGTGTTCTGGCAATCTTCTCACATGAAAAAAAAAAAAAAATATATATATATATATATATATATATATATATATATATATTTTGTTTTCATTTTTTATTATGAAAATTTTCAAAACATATAAAAGTAGGAAGAATAGTATAATTAAGTTAAAAAATAATTATTAATATTTTGCCACTCCTGTTTCATCTATTCCTTATTTCTATTTTATCTTGGAAGTTTTTTTAAAACTCATACTTAATTTCATCAATGAGTACTTTGGTATGTATCTCTAATAGATAAGAGTGTTTATTTGCATAACCATAATGCCACCATCACACCCAGCCAAATTAATAACTTACATAAATAATCTATAATTCAGATCATGTTCAAGTCATACCATCTTTGCTCAAAATTGATTTTTATAATTGGTTTATTTGAATTTCTATTTAAACAAGCCTACACATTGTATTTAGTTGATATGTCTCTTAAGTCTCCTTTAATCTGTAACATTTCTCTCTCTTTTCCCTGAGCCCCCCCCCATTTTTTTTTAAATCTAAGAATCATGTGTCTTATAGAATTTCCCACATTCACATTTAACTGTTTCCAAATTAATATTTAGTTGGATGTGTCCTGCTGGTATTTAACATGGTCTTCTTCCCATTTTACTTCCTATAAAGGGATAGTTAGAACTAGAGGTTTCATTAGAGTTAGGTGCTTTATTAGATTCAGGTATAATTATTTATAAGCATCCTTCATAAGTGATTTCATCTTCTTCCTGATGCATATCAGCAGGATGCACACCTCATGAGGTAGTTAGAATTGGAGTGATTAATCAGTAGATTTAGGTGGCAGCAGCCTAGTTCATTCAGTAAATTCCCCTTCAACACTCCCCTGATGCTTTAGGAAGCCATAGATAATTATTGCATATATCCATTATTTCATAAGGAATTGCAAAGTGATGATTTTTATAATTCTATAACCTCTCTTGCTTTAATTTGCTGTAATTCTTTGATAAAGAACTTTTTGAGTACTGTGAAATACATGCAAAAAACACAGGATGTTTATCATTTTTTAAAAATAATGAATTGGTTTCCCAGCATCCTGCAAGAGTGACTGATGGGATATTTTTGTCATTTTGAATTCATGAATTTTTATATATTTAAATTTGTTGTAATAATATCTGAATCAAAGTTTTAATTGCCCTGTATGTCATCATTCAACTACATTGCCTTTTTTAGAAAAAACAGATTCATATTATTCTATTGTATGGATCCACCATAATTTATTTTAGTAGTCCTGTACTGATGGGCATCTAGGTTACTTCTGACCTAGGTATAGACAGAGAGCTTCCTGAATATACTACCTTTGGGGAGGTATCTCTGACTTCTCAAAACCAAACTTGGTTCACAGAGGTTTCTGTCACCATACTAGCTTATCCCACACTCCTGTACTAGTTTCCAATAAAATAAAATAAATAAAATGCACATCTTATACTAACTGTGCCCCAGTTTCCTTTCAGGAGGAGTGTTTCAGATGCACCGCTGCTGGACTCCCTCCCCACCTCCATGACTTCATTTCTTCCTACAGGACTTCTGCTCAGTCTTGGCTGAGTTGGACAGTTTTACATGTACTTTATAAACTGCAATTATGCATTTCTCCCACTTTAATCTAAAGTGAAAATTAAAAGCTTTAGTTTGTTTCATGTTGCATTTGGATGATTTCCAAGAAAAACAGAAAGTATTGGCTAATAGGCATATTATCCCAGAAGCCTATCAATTGCTATCATTAACCTCGTTGAGAAATTGAGAAAAGAAGGTAAAGAGAAAAAGAACATAAAAAAGTACAGGGGTGGGCAAAAGTAGGTTAAATTACTAGCCATCATTATCTAAATCATAGGAAAGGACACAAAATAATAATGATGATATAAGAAGACAAATATTAAAATATATAATACAATAATTAATAAATAAATAATACAGGAATAAACTATCTGTTTTGCATACTCGCAACTGTAAACCTATTTTTTCCCACCCATGAATGCTTGTTACAAACTCAAAAGAGCCTATGATTTGGCCTATTTAGATACTGTTAACTTAATCTGTCCTGGTGTCATGCATGGTTCCAGCACACAAGAGTTTCTTAAGTCAGAGACAAAAAACATTATTACTCACAGTGGAAGATATATCCAGATGTGTGTGTCAGTTCCCCAAACTGCATTACCAACAGGGGTGATGCTGATGGACCCAGATGAATACCAGTGCACTTAGCATGTAATGTTACATGAGAACACTGAGTCTAAGAAATGCACCAATTTATAGCATCAGCAAGCAAGCCAGCTCTTTGTCTGATAATTGCTTACTTTATTCTTAAAAGTTGTTTGCTGTAAATACATCTTATGAAATAACTTAGTAAGAAGCAGTTAGGAACTTATATTCTTATATATCCACCCTCCACAACATGTGTAGGAGCAGGAAAGATCCAAGAAGTATATCCCCTAAAATGTCATGTTGATATTCAATATATAGAGAAAGAAAATTCTACAAAATGTCCACAAATTCATGAACAATGTCATTCCTAGATAGAGTTACATATTGTATTATTAAAATATATTTTGTAAGCACTTGAAAAAAGGTTACTATAAATAAAAGTGAGTTCACTCAGATAAGCCATATGGAGCTAAGTTTCCTCTTAGAGTTTTATTATTTGCAGGAAAGATGAAAAAATATGAAAGATAGCGTATAATTCAGGATGGTTTGGGTATCTATTACAAATGAATATTTTGGAGTAGTTGGGGAATTTATTCCTAGAGAAAGTGATATAGAATGGCATAGGAAAATAAGACTTTAAAAGAATACCTAAATGTAAGTCTTTATTCTCCAGGCCATGGAAAGCTTTGGAAATTTTAAGGTGGTAAATAACATAATTAAATTTGTATTTAAACTAATAAACACAGTTGATGATACAGTTAAAAGTTTGTAGAGCATCATAAGGAAAACAAAAGTTCTTGTTATCTATGAGCATGATCAGCAACATAAAGCAGCGTCCACCACCATTTAGTATGTCCTATTCCCTTAATATTTCATACTTCTTCATCCTTCCATAAATTCGCACTTCTACTATTTGTATGTGGAATACTTCTCACTGCCTTTCTCCACAAAATACTCAATAGATAAAATGTATTGTGTATTTTAATAGTCAGCTCAAATGCCACCCTGCTTTGAAGTTTCATGATGACCCCCCAAATGATTTTAGTAGCCTCTAGCCCTCTAAATATTCCCTTTATACATTTTAATCATCATTTTATATAATTTATTTAATTCATCATATTCTATGTAGGGTTTTTAATTTCTATCTTCTAGCTTAATGCTGAGAATTCTTTAAAAGAAGTATTATCTTACTATTGTAACTGAAATAAGCCAGAGGAAGACAAGTACCATATGAATTTCATTCATATGTGGAATTTAATGAGCAAACTGAACTACCAAGCAAAATAGAGACAGACTCACAGACAGAAAGCAAGCTGACAGCTGTGGTGGTGGTAATGGGCTGGGTGGTAGTGGAATTGAGAAAAAAGAAAAGAAAAAGAACTCATGAACATGGACAATAGTATGGTGATTGTGGGCAGGAGGAGGCTGGGAGAAGGTAGAAGAGGACATAAAGGGGATAAATGGTGATGAGAAAATTAAATTAAATCAATAAAAGGAAAAATATATAAAAGAAAAAGGTGTTCTCTTTTCCCCCCTCACTTTTTTCTATCTATGCCAGTCTTTCAAAAGTGTTTATTGTCTGAATAAATGAGACTCTTTTGTATGTAATATTCACCTGAAACTAATGAATATTACGTTTTTTAATTGTTAAATTATATCTCTATTTTCTTTTCTTTCTAATAAAGACATATTTTATTTTCTCTTGGTATCTATACTTAAAACTATCTGTTTCTTTTATGAATTATTCACTAGGAGAAACATAAGAAACAATGGTTTTGAAAAATATGCCAATAGACAGGTGACTTTTCTTTTTCAAGTTTTACAAGCCATGAGCATCTGACAATCCAAGCATGAAATGGGAACCATATGTATTGAAATACGTTAACGCCACACTGACTGCATTTGACTAAAGAGCTGTTTACCAAATATAACATCATGTTTTGTTTTCCTGATAAAATTCCATTAATTAATTTTTCATTCATTCAACAAATACTTAGTGAAAATTTATGTGCAAGAAACTAGACCTGATGCTCTGGGAAATATTTCTCACTCTCAAAGAATTTAAATTTTTACTCTCAAAGAATTTTAAATAAGGCATGAACATGAATAATCCAAATATTGATAAATGACCTGAGGTAATATTGAAATAAAATCAGAGTTCAAAGTAAGGAAAGATAATTTTCTTTTAGAAATAGAAGATAAACTTTCTAATTATACCTTATGACAGTGATATTCAACTGTTGTGCAGTAAGAATTTTTAAAACATGCAATACTGACTATTTCATCAGGAGCACTGACCTCTTTTTCCTTAGATTGTAAAAAAAAAAGTGACAACAGCCAGCAAACAACAATAGCCTTCTGGTGTGAATGAATCAAAATCATTCCAATTTTTTTTTGTGTGTGTGTCACATTGGCAAAAAAAAATCATAATATATTTTTGGTGTGCTACAGGATTTTAGTAATTAGTTTATATGTGCCATAAGATAAAAAAAGGTTGAACATTACTGCCTTAAAATATTAATAATTTCTTGATTAATAATCTTCTTATCCTAAAATGAGGAGATTTGTAAATGTCTAGCTATAATACAGAAATTAGGCCATCCCCACTCCTTTTTTGTTTAAACTGGTTCTTTTAGTATTTAAGACTCATGGACTTGATAATTCCAAGATCAGGTTTTCAAAACGTTGTATGCATTAGGCAGGTCATAAGTAATCCTTAAGAATAAATTTATCTTTTCCATTTCTTCTTTAGGTGAAGCCATCTCCAAAGTGCCACATTTTTCATGTTTGAAAAATAAATTTTCCATATTTTGTGCAATATAGCCAGATTCAAAGCAACAAATAAAAATACTTCAGGAATGCTCACTGAGAGAGCAGCTGCTCTGCCTTGACCTACACAAAGTCTGGGCAGATATGATAGGGGGACAATATAGTAAAATCTGAGATGCCCTGATTATGCCTGCTTTCCTTGTCTATGTTAACAGCACCCACTTTTACTCTCAACATTTCCCAGTTGTAGACAATACAATAGGTACAGGGCCTGCATACACAGTGTGCAAGTCCATTAACAGTGTTGCCAAGAGTGAGCGATTCATTGAAGCAACGTTCCTCTGAAACTTCTGCCATCATGGCAGCCAGCAAAACCTCCCATTGCCACAGATATTGTACTCAGTATACAGTTCTGCAATCGGTGCTACTTCCTGAACAATTAGAACTTTTTAATTCATCACTACATTGAATTTCCAAAAATAATCACCTTTCAGGGACAAAATTAATCAAAAAGCACTATAATGGCCTCTGGGATTTTTGCTCAATGGGGTTTTCTGGTCCTTGATTCTGCTGTTGTCCTGTGACTCAAAAGATTTACTGTTAGGAAAACAATTTAAATAGACATTCTTTTCCCAGCTGACCTCATCAACCACCTCCCACCCCAACTCTAGCTATTGATAATTCAAGTTCAGTGTTGTTCAAGGAGTACATGATTTTACTGATTTTTTTTTCTGATGTAACAGTGGTCTAATGGGTGATTTATAAATTGACCACGACCTTCTATAATCTAGTGTAATTTACTGTGCAACAAAGAAATCCCAGAAATTTGTGGATAATTTTATGGCCATCTTCTCTAATTTAAAGAGAAGATTGAAATTCCCCCCTCTATATGTAGCTATTCTGGATTACTTCTATAGTAATTGTGGAGGTGGGGAAGATAGGAGACACTGTGTTTGGAAAGCAATGTGTTTGTATATCACATTAACTTTAAGGTATTTTAATTTTTTAAAATTAATAATCAAGTATTTTAAACACTTTTCTGTGTCTCCTTCCAATTCTAAAGAGCACATAACTTTGCCTGAGCAAACAAACATTGCATCTGAGGTTGGATTAAAATATATTTAGAGTATATATTATAAACCTTATAGGCCCAGAGTTGAGTAAAATAAACCATAGGTATATACTTTGAATTTATAATAAAAACATAACTATGCTTTAATATTTTTGGTGTATATGTATACATTTAATTATACCATGACATCAGTTAAAGTTAATATTTCATTTAACATATACAATAGATCCCCATTTTCTCAAACATTTACTGAAAGGTAAAAAAATAAATAAATAAAAATCATCAAATTTAAATAAAAAATTTAGAGATTTTTAAGTTTGTTTTTTTGAAATTAGCCATGAAGATATCTTAAATTTGAGTTAATTCTAGAGGATAGAATTCAGAGTCACATGCATTTGATGTATTTGACAAATTTTTAAGGTAAGTATGAAACCATTTATGAACTTCATAATGAAATACACTTTATCTCTTCCTATTTCTCAAGTTGTAACTTTTATGTGACCTACAGAAATCAACATCTAAACCAAAGTGTCTCCCAATAATCTTCAGTCAACTAAACTACATATAGAAATTCATTTTATGCAAAGTCAGATGATACATTTTCTGCAAAAGTGACCTCAAAATGCCATTTTTGAGTAATTTATATTTATGGAGCGACAAATACTGGAAAAGCAATAAGTAGTTAAATGGAACCCATTCTCTATGTAAATGACACATTGAACCAGATTTTCTTAGCAACTAACCTACTTCCTGATTTAAACTTCTTTGTGTGTGTGTGTGTAGCTTTTTAAAGCTGCATGAGTTATTAATTTGCTCTCAAGAAACAAGTTGGGACTTGAAAAATTTCACATAATAATGAGCTGAGGATCTTTAAGTAAAACAAACAAACAAAAATTGCTTAAAAGATGCAAGGCTCAGTTCAAAGAATTATGATGGCAGAAGGTTAAGAATGTGGTAAAGAATAAAAGGTATTTGGGAAAACTAAAAATTTTTAAAAAGTTATGTGAAAGTAATTTTTCTAAAACATCAAACCTCGGGGAAGGTGAGGCTTGGTGGGATAAGGGGGAGAGTTCATATTCTTAAAATATATCAGGATTAAATGTGTTTTGATTATCCCCAAAGATGTAGAGATGACTCTATATTTAGGTTAAATGAACATCCTCCTTCCTAGCATAAGCAAAGGAAAGCAAACAATCTTACCTTCATTCATTTTTCGGTCATATCTAAGTATTTTATTTTTAAATATTATTATTTAAGGCATCTCTATTTAGATGTAAATGTCCTCTAGAAAAGACAAATATTATTCCATATTGAAGTAATTTAGTATTTTTGCAATGGGAGCAAGTAAGGTTAATTTAAAAATGGAGATGGGATGTGGTCAGATTTGATAAGTTCCTAAATTTGAGAACTGAGTTTGTGTATGTTTGTGTGTGTGTGTGTGTGTGTGTGTGTGTGCATGTACCTTCTTGTAAACGGGTATGTATATGTTTATAGAACCTTCCTGTGAATTGAGGTGATGGTGAAAAGGAGGGCCAAACTGAGAACAATACATCATTTTGGGTTAGGCTAACTATATTAGATAACTGGAATTCTAAAATACATTAAAAATAGTCTAAGGAGAAATTTTAGAATTTTGCTTAAGTTGACAAATTTCATGAGATTGAAACTCAGGCTTGTTTTACTCTCTTTTGAATTGAATCATTTTCTTCTTTTTAATTTTAAGTTGTTTTTATAGAACAGAGTAGATTTTATTTTTTTTCTCAGCTTTATTGAGGTGCAATTGACAAAATTTGCATACATTTAAAATGTGTAACATGAAAACTTTGATATATGTATATACTATGAAATGGTTAGCACAATCAAGCTAATTAACACAGACATTGTCTTACAGTAACCAATTGTCCTCTTTTCTCCCAGAACATTCACTCATTCATTCATAATTCCTGCAAATCTATTATGTACCAGACACTCTTCTAAGGACTAGGAATATCAAAATATTAGGACTTGTCCCTTGAATCAGACTCAAGGAGTTTACAATTTAGTGAGGAGTTTGAAACATGAAGTACTTATAAATCACGGTGACTGGGTCGCTTGATTATATTATTCAAAGGGAATACAGGAGAGAGATGAGGAGGGGAGATATCAAGAGAAGATATATCAATGAGAATTAATGAAGGTGACAAATTAAAAAGTAAAGGACGTTACAACTTAAGTAGTCTGGTGAAAACATAGGAAAGCAAACATCAGGACACTAAAGCATAGGTTCTGAAATAGACGCATTTGATTGCTTGGTATGATGACTAATGTTGACTATCTTCAAGAAAACAGCCAAGAGAAGGGATTTTCCTAAATTTTCAATCTGCACCAAATTTCCTATCAGACTAAAAGATTGGTCGTGATATATTATACCAGCTAAGAAATTTATATTTGAAAATCATTTCACAACAAAACTGCCCTATGGAATTGTTTTTATTTCTTCTTATATCTCCTCATTTTACAAAATGGGGAAACTGAAGTGTCTCTTTAATTCTATAGTTGATTCAAAAGAGACCTTTTGTCAATCTCTTTAAGATTTATAGCAATAGAGTACAAATATTATCAGATATCTGATAGATGTGACAAATTTTACAGTAAAAGGTTCTTATTGATCACGCATTTTTATAGCTACATCACAACTATCAACCTTAATTGATCTGCCCAAGAGTTCCTGTGAGTAAAGCCAACATTCAGAGAGGCGGCACCTGTGGTAAGGCATCACTTAGCAAGAGGAGGTCACTAATGTTTTTTCCATAAATATTAAACAAAATTTAACCACACAACAAGCCATATACCTAAATAGCAGATGGTCATTTCTACCATTGTAATACACTAGCTATTTTCTAGAACCAATAAAAAGCTCTAGAAAATTTAAAAAAATGTTTAAAAGTTAAAAGTACTAAAGTTAAATGTTAAAAGTTAATTTAAAAAATCAAAGCACACATTTTTCTCATCCTTAACTTACACTTTTTAAAATTTACAGACTTAGGGAAAAGTTGCAAATCTAGTACAAATTTTCTATAAACACTTCAATCACTGTCCCCTAATGACAATAACCATGGTATAAAGATTAAAATTTTTTATAAAGATTAAAATAACACTGACACACTAGTAGTAACCAATCTATACTTCTTAGTCAAAATTTAAATGTTTTCCAGTAATGATCTGTTTATGGTCCAGGATCCAATGTAGGATCCCATATTGTACTTCATTGTCACATCTCTGTTGTCTCTTCCAACCTACGGCAGTGCTTGTCTCTCCTTGTCTTTAGGGCCTTGACACTATTGAAGAACACTGGAAGTTATTTTGTAAAATGTACCCCAAACTGGGTTTGTCTGATGTTTCCTGTTATTAGATTGGATTTATATATATTCGGCAAGAATATGACAGTGATGTTGTGCCCCTTTCAGTGAGTCATAGCAGGAAGCATATGAAGTTCATGTGTCTCTTACTGCTGATGCAAAGTTATTCCTTTTTCCCTTTGTAATTAAAGACTAGCTTATGGGAAAATGCTTTGAGACTAAATAAACCTAGTATTTCTCATCATACTTTTTCTCACTAACATTAGAATTCATCAATGTTTCCATGCCATCGTTGCTATGTAATTTGCCTAATGGTTGCTTTCTTCTTATTCCATATAGTCTATATTGATTGGAATCTATTGTATGGGAAAACATATTCCTACACATTTTTATATATTCAACTAGTGGGCTGCTGCACAAAATTCATGCACTCAGGATGGGGGACCCCCCAGCCTGGCCTGTGCCCTGTCACAGAGCGGGAGCCCTGCAATTCATCATCTCAGAGAGATAAGCCCCAAACATCCATTTGGGGCTCCTTTATGAATTGCCCCAAAGAGGTAGGCTGGAGTCAGGGGAGATCTGTGAATCCAGGGCCGGGCCGTGTTAGAGGCCTGCAGAATCCCCGGGGACGGTCCCATGGTGGAGGACTCCCTCTGTGCATTTGACTAACCCCTGATGGGGTGCCACCGTCGTCCCCAACACTGCAAAGCCCTTCCCACCCATGCCTGCTGTGCATGCTGCCTGCTGAGTGGTCATGACATTACAATGTCCTAGACAATTTGCATATTCCTCTATTATTATATAGGATTATTCATTTATATTAACTAGACTCATGCACAGACATTCACTTTATTCTATTGGCTATAATCTGTTGTTATTGCTACTTATTTTGTTGTTCAAGTTATCATATTATTCATTGGAAACTCATTCAAATAGGAGCCAACATCCTTATCACTTTTGGAACACTTTCTTACTTTCTAGCACATCAAAATATTCCAGGTACATCTTGCATTAGGCTCTCCCAATCTCTGGAACAAAACATTCTTACAAGAAGCCCTGGTTTCTCTAATTGGAAAATGGATTTTAGAAATCAAGACCTAGATATTAAATGCATACTTTAAAAATATTTTATAGATTAAATATTTATTTCTTTTAAATATGTTTTTATTAATTTCAGAGAGGAAGGGAGAGGAAGAGAGAGAGAGAAACATCAATGATGAGAAAGAATCATTAATTGGCTTTTTCTTGCACTCCAAATACTGGGGATTGAGCCCTCAACCTGGACATGTGTGTTGATTGGGTATTGAACCATGACCTCCAGGTTCATAGGTTAATGCACAGCCATGGAGCCACACTGGCCAGACAGATTTGTTATTTTTAAAGGTCTTTATATTACTCACTGGTGAGGTTGTCATTATTCACTGATACCATGATTGGTCTGACCTTAATGAACACATCATTACTGAACACATGAACACATCAAAACATAATGCTATTTTGTTAATATTTACTCCCTCCCCCCCCCCCAATATCTCACTATATAGATATTGGCAATCCAAGATTTCCATGAAGAGGTGTCCTGTTGGTGAATATTGGTGGTTCCCAGGTTGCTTTTAATTCTCATCTTAATAATATGACCATGTTTATTTTTTTATTTTTTAATATATTTTATTGTTTTTTACAGAGAGGAAAGAAGAGGGATAGAGAGTTAGAAACATTGATGAGAGAGAGACACATCGATCAGCCGCCTCCTGCACTTCCCCTAATGGGGATTTGCCTGCAACCAAGGTACATGCCCTTGACTGGAATCGAACCTGGGACCCTTCAGTCCGCAGGCCGATGCTCTATCCACTGAGCCAAACCGGTTTCGGCATGACCATGTTTAAATCTACAGCTTTCCTCTCAATATCTAGCCCATGTCATCAATTATGAGGATTCAGGAAAAACTGTAGTGTAAAATAAGTCCCTTTAAGACAAGTAAGCTAATCTGAGTCATCTCTGTATTGCTTCTGTGTAGTGAGGATGCAGCATGAGGACAGTGTCTGCCTAGGTAGTAGAACTCATTATGGAGTAATTAAATATTAAGGCCCAAAGATAGACCTAACTTGATAAAAATAACAAAACAAACAAATAAAATACCGGGGAAAGGTGAATGACAGTAACAGAAAGATAGTTTAAACTTGAAGAGGAAGACAGTTTATGTAACGCAAGAATGAATTATATAATTCTTCATTTTCACATCTTGCAAAAAATTAGATTCTTGATAGCAACTAGATGCTTAATACTAACTCTAGATAATCCTACATCTTCTCAATAAGTGAGACAAAGAGAAGGTTAGAATCTGAATATATTTATGCTGTGCAGCCTCTGGTATAAAGCTTCATTTATCTCAACATATGTTTATACCAACACTCATTCAAAGTGTTGTACAAAAAAGTTAAAATAATTTAATCTGAAGAACTTAGAAGAACATTCAACAGGACAATTTCTCATAACCAGTCTCATAAATTTACATTCAAAATATCATAAAATTAGAGGCCCTGTGCATGAATTTCCAGCATGGGGGTGCACCCTCAGACCAGCCTGCACCCTCTCCAAACCGGGACCCTTCGGGGGATGTCTGACTGCCGTTTTAGTCCTGATTCCTAAACATCCCACGTTGAAGGTATCAGTTGAAATAAGACTTTAGAAAGATTGCTATTTTATTCCTTTAAAATAAACCGGCAGTCAGACATCCCTCTCACAATCCTGGACTGCTGGCTCCTAACTGCTTACCTGCCTATCTGCCTGGTTGCCCCTAACTGCCCCTTGCTGCAGGCCAGGTCTCC